>JAPYZS010000546.1:0-57166 GCA_030522925.1 Trissolcus japonicus | reverse complement strand
ATGTAATATGTAATCGTTTGTACGAGCGCAGATACTCTATGATGACGGATGGGACGACCAAATTTCCTATAGCTCATTTGTTTGTTAAATGTTTATACTTATTTTCAATTTTTTAATTTGTTCGTCGTTCTATTCCTCATTTTTTCATTTTGTTTTTAGAAAAAGCGCCCATTATTGTGAGAAAGATATTCATGTCCTTACAAATTAGTTAGACTAATTTTTATTAATATTGTTAGTATTTATAATATTATTATGATTATATGTTTTGAAATATTAATATTTTTATTTGTAATTACTGTCAGTTGTTTTTTTTTTCATTCAACCAATTGTTCATTATATAATATTATTCGTTATTTTCGTTAGATTAATTCCATTATTTCGTCGGATTTCTTACTTTTGCAATATTTTTCAGATTTTGTTTTTTAAGCAATGATCCCGGCCAATTGTATTCTAACTTTTTTTTATTAAATAATACTATATAATACATAATTTTTTTGGTAGAAAATTCTTTACTCATTCAATCATTTGTTAATTGATTACTAACATTTTTATTTTAATATTTATTTATCATTTGTTTTGTTCTCTTTTCGTATTCATTTTTATTATATATTTTCTTTTGTTTCTTCGTTTTCATTTCGCTCCGAAGAAACGATTTACTCATTTATTATGCATTAGTAACGCCATCTGTGTTTTCATCATCATATTATTACTTCTGCCGGTAACTTTCTTTGCTTGTCAGGTTCCCTAGATTCTAGGGTTTTCCAATGTAATATTTTCCAACAGAATATACGGTGCCAACTCGATGACCTGAAAAGGATAAAAAGATTAATAGATGTATTGTCAGCTATGGAATGTTTTGACAACCTGAAATTAATGTTTTTTTTTTTGTGAGAGGATGGACAAACTACGCGCCCTTTTTTTTATTTTAGGCGAATGTATTTTCTTCTTTTTTTTTAATTAAATTTATACAGAATTGTGTTTCTGATATTGAAACAAAGTTGGGAAAAATTAATACTCCCCTTGGTGAGACAGAGGAAGGAAGGCGTCCACGGACCTTGCAGGAAATTCCACCGCCCCTCCGCACGCCCACCCCGCTCCCGACCTTTGCGCCATGTGCGCTTCCCCCGTCGAAACCTTGGACCATCCTGGCGCAAGAGCCAACTCCTCCTGCGGCCCTATGGCCATCCCGGAGCCCCGACACTTCCCTCCTGAGCCCATGCTCACCTTGAAGGCCGAGCTGCCCTGCGCCCCTGGTCTCACACTTCCGTACCCCTCGACCTCATTTTTTCGACTGACTCCCTTCTCACCTTTCTTTTTCTGTCTCACCGCACATTTTTCTTTTTTCTTCTTTCTGCTTTTGCTCTCATACACACACACACACCGCTCTTCCTCCCATCTTTTTCCAAACTTACTTCCAATTTTTCGTCCTCTTCCACATGTATCCAACCTACAACTAAACACAAACTGAACATAGAAAAAACTGGAACGACCTAAAACTAAGCCGCCCGCTCTCTTCCAA
Organism: Trissolcus japonicus; assembly: GCA_030522925.1. Lineage (NCBI taxonomy): Eukaryota > Metazoa > Arthropoda > Insecta > Hymenoptera > Scelionidae > Trissolcus > Trissolcus japonicus. The sequence goes on along the minus strand of JAPYZS010000546.1, from coordinate 55,647 downwards.
ACCAAAACAAAACTCAAACATAAACAAAACTTTTCCGGTTGACGACATGTATTTTTATTGATAAGTCCTAATATAAATGTGTGATATATATTCTTTTTGCTCCTGTCCAATTCACGTCGCAGATTTGTTTGAATAATAAATTAAGGGCGGAGGTGATTTTGTCCTCACAGGGAGTGGTGTCAATTAGATGGTCCGTTGGTGGATGATCTGATGACTATTCGACGGTAGTACCTGAACGTGCGGAATCGGTCGTACAGTTGATGGTGGCACCTGAAAAGTTGGAATCGTCCTTATATTAGCCGGTAGAATTTGAACATTCGGGATCGTGTGTGCGTTTGATGGTGGTACATGCGGTATTAATTTCTGGATTGTTGATCTCTCTATCAAAGTCTTCCATCGAGTTCACCGGGCCGATTTTCAAGCCTATTGTAATAAAGTAAATTTTATTAAATTTATTAGTTTACTAACGTCTGCATTTTTAAAGCATTACTTAAAGCCTCATCATCGCTTTTCCACATTAAGATCGAGCGTCGAAGTTGTCTGTAAGATTTCACAGAGGCACCGAGTGGGTTACTGAAAAATAATGTTGAAATTAGATATGTTACGATAATGTATCTTCGAAACACTGTCGTTTTCTGATCCACTAGGAGATCATTAACTGTTTGATGGGCCAACAGTTTATTTTTTTATAATTTAATTAAATTAAAAAACAAATCTCACTTAAGTGCATTCTGTCTGTAGATTTCTTTGGCTGTTCCGATGCCCCTTTTGCAACTTTCTTTAATTGAAGCAACGAAACGTTTGTATTCTCTATACAACTTGTGAGGCTCATGGTTGTGCGCATCGCTGAACACCACTTCACCACTTTCGTATATTCGAACTTTAGCTTTACAGCCACCAGTCCCGCAGCGACCTTTCCTTCTTTTTTTATCTTTGCAAACGAGATAGCTGTAAAAAAAGACAGAATTAGATCAATGTAGTGCATTTTTTTAAACATGTAGTACAAACTACAAAAATAATCTAATTGCAATAATCTTAATATTGTGCTGAATACAACTTACACAGTATATCCTTGGCGGACAGACTTTCTGCATTTGTCGAAGTGGTACGGGTTTCCGTTAATAAAAACTACTTCATCCGGTGCCATTTGGAAAACATCATCCTTAGGGATATTCATCTTTTATTAACAGTTTATTGAATATGTTGACATTTTTTATTGACTTGTCAATCTTCTTTTTTTTTAACCCAGTTCGATTTGCTTACTTTCATTTTTTTTTAAATCTTTTGTTTTTTAACCAAGTTCGATTTGTTTACTTCCATTTTTTTAAAAACTATTTTTTTATATTTTTTATTTTCATCATATAAACTGTTTTTTCACTATATATGTTTTTTTGCCTATTTTTTATATTTATTCACTCATTATTTTTAGACACAATATTTGAGCATTAAATATATTTATTTAGCATTTATAATTACAAAATATTTTTCAACGAAACGAAGAACAGGAATCCATTCAAAAACGAATCAATTATTAATGAGAATTATCAATTAATGAATGGTGAAAGTGAGTGAAACTGGAAAATAAAAAAACAACAATTGAAAGAGCGAAGCATTTCAATATTTAAATAAGCTTCTGCTTCTACATCTCTCCATTGCTGTCCCTGTAGGTTTAAGCTTCTGCTTCCGCATCGTTTCTCCACACATCATGCTCCAGGTGGAAAAGCCGGTCTCGCTGCTGATTACTGGCAACAGTCCGCATGCGATTGAAGGCGTACCAAGTTGGCTCCACCCTGGTCCTCTCGTACCGTCGAATCGCATTTTCAAAGTGATTTTTCAGTCGCTCCCATCGACCTGTCACTAGTTTCTCTGAAAAAAAACACCAGAAGAATTATATATAATAATAAAATTAACAATCAAATTGAAAAAAAAAAACAAAATCAGCGGCAACCGATTCATTCCTGGGTGAAGACAAAATTATCTCACCTGTCATGTGAGAAACGCCGTAAACTCTTCGAAGAAGTAGGGCAGTAACATTCATACTTTGCCTGACCCATGTTTCATCATTAAAGTGTCTGTGGTCCTCCCGATATACCCACGGTGTTGCTGCAACATTCTCAATTATGTATAAATTGATATCTTTGCTGTTCATTTTCCTTTTTTCTTCCGGACGATGACTTTTGACTCTGGACAGATTGAGATTTCACTTCCAAACGACAACACTAAATTTGGCTGCGACTAAAACAACAATTTATTCGACAAAACAATTGAAAATCTGTTTTTTATGAAAAGGGCGCGAAATATTTAAATTCAAATTTTGACGGCCTAAGGATTTATATTTACAGTTTAAAGAGTAGATAGCGGTATAATAAACATTAATATAAAATCTATAAGAATTTGTAATCAAGGTATTTAAATTCCAGAAAAATGTGTATATTGTTGTATTAAAAAGTTTTGCAAAGTTTCAAAATGACTCGATGATTGTCATATCAGCCGAAATAATCAACGTCGGAAAAGAGCGAAAAGTCGCGGTTCTGTTTAGAAAAATAGTTGTTCCGCTCGCTCGTCTTTTTCACCTGATTCATAGCAGTCGATTCAAGTCATAAGTTTCATTGATACATTTTACGTTTCGAAGACGGGACCAGGTGTTCGGGAAGCTCCGCAGGGAGGTCATAGCCGCCTAATTTCACTTCGATCAAGTGCATCGTGAGGGCAAACTCGTCGCTGTCTAAGAAGCCGTCCTTGTCTATGTCCGAAAGTTTCCAAATTTTGCCCAGCACTGTGTTGGGAAGCTTCGACTTTACCATTTCTAATTTTACAGCTAAAAAGAGGCACACCACATTAGTAACCAAACATTATAAACAGTAATAATTGACCTCATCATTATTTGCACAGAAACTTACAGGCTCCGGTAACTTTGTCATCAATCGGGCCTAATTGTTCAAACTTCGTATCGTATCTATATCTTTCTTTATTTACAATCCATTCAGGTTCGCCAGCACCTGCGTCTATACCTTCCCCGCGTTTGTAACCGAACGGACTAACTTGGTCCTCGACACCTTCAAAGGCACCACCTAAAGATACAGAAGTGAGCATCAAATTAATTTTCAAGATTCGATAAAAATTTCAGTTTGATAAGCAATAACTTTATGAGGGCCTGAAAAAATTACTTTTGATGAGTTCATTGGTTCCCTTGCTAATTTCTTGGTGGGGGATCATAGCCATGAGTTGAGCAATGTCTTCTGCCAACATCTGGCCCACGACCTCAAGTTTCCTCGGTTTCAAGGTGTTGAACTTGGTAAAATCTTGAAGCGCGAGTTGTTCCTGCATTTTTTTCAATTCTGGGAAATCCCCAGGAGAGATTTGATAGGTTCGCTCAATCTCTTCGTAGATCTGGTCCAAATTTTTGATTAACTCCTTCTTCTTTTGGTCTTTGTAGAACATTTTTGGCATGCTTTTCTTCAGCGAACTGATTATGTATGCGTGTACCTAAAAACACGATCATTTTTTAAAAAATATTATTTTTAAAAAATAGAAATTTATTGACTTTGAAACACAAATTACTTCAGCCAAACGAGCTCGTTTTATTTAATCATTCAGTTTTCTGAGCACAGCATTGCGGGGGAGGGACTGCAGGTCATAGAAGAGATCCTGTTCTTCATCTTCAAATAATCTGGAATAAGAAAAAAATTGTAAAAGAATGTTTAAATGAAGTTTGATAACAAAGTAACACTAAATTGACGAGATCTTACGTCCTATTGACATCATAAACTAATGGTTGGTCCCAGAAAGATCCAATATAAACACGTGTGACTATTGATCAGTGCGTACCTTCGCAAGGGATCAATGCACTGCGTCGGACACCTTCCTCGACGACTTCCAGGTCGCACTCTTTCCTATCCCCTCATACACGTGCTTTCATATTCTTCCAAAACGCTAAAATTGCTTTTCCATACCTCCTTCGAATTACCTCTAAAACAAGAACTGAAATGAGACAGATGTAATTTATTTTCAGATAATTAATATCAGTTTAAATAAAACAGTCACCTTTTTATAATCACTGTCAGTTTTTAAAACACACCTGTCAGTTTACTCCTTTCATCGATCAAACTCGCGCAGTTTGTCTGTCAAAGAATAAAGGTGTGACTTCGAGGGTCTATAGAACTTTGCCAAGGGACCACATGAACGCGTCGTAAACGCGCATCAGTTGCAGGTGGTCGATCATGTCGGCCTTGTTGAGCACGATTCTTATTTTGTCGTCGTGCCCTCACAATGATTTGATGGACCGACGAAACTCATCAGAAATGTCTAGTTTGTGAGCATCAAACAACAAAATTATCCGGTCCACTCACTCTGCAAACCATTCTAAAACTCCTGTGAAATCGTAATCTCTGCCCACCTGAAGCCGATAACAAATTTGAATACATCTATTTATAGTCACTGTTTTAGATAAAAATTAAAACCAATGCAAATATTTCGAAACGTTGTTTGAATTATGATAAAGATAATTTAAAATTATTTATTTAATTCAACTAAGGTACCCTTTGTTTTTTTCCCGATAAGATACCCGGGGTATCCATAATGGAAATTCCTCTCAAAACAGGACAAGGCAACGTGGAGCACTGGAATCTACTCAAAAAGGCGTTGCCAAATTTGGTTAGCGGCCTGAACTGTTTGGTGGGGTCAACGACAAGAGCATTGCTGGGTATGATTCCTTCCTTCTCGTCATACGTGGCCGCGATGAATCGGTCGATCGTGAGTTCCGGTCCTATGCGAATGCCAGGAAACTCCCGTTCGAGCAGGTATGGAACAGTGCATATCCTTGAACTGCTTCTTCAACGCCACACAGTTCTTTCCTAACTGAGAACTCGTGACGTCCTTCGCTTTTTGTATCTGCTGTTAGTCAACACAAAACATAAGAGTATTATATTTTGAATGCGATAAAACTAATTGATTGATTAGCTGATAATGAATTTATAGATAGTCAAAACAAATCCTATCCTATGTTGAAATTTAAATCACTTAAAACTATTTTAAACCAGTTAGTCAAATTTAATAAACCATTTAAATAAAAAACATAAACAATAAAAAAGGCATATAATAATATGCCTTTATTTTAGTTTTGTAAACAAACATTAATTATTTTTACACTTTCTCACAGTATTTAATATTTGTCATAAAAAAGTATTAAAAATATATAAATAAAAAGTATATAATAACAAAAAATAAGAAAATGTTATCTGCATACAAACCAAGGAAACGAGGAAAGGAAATAATTCTCCATGTTTCTTCATCACATCATTTTCTCTTCCACACGCACAAAAGAGGTTAACAAAAACTAAACACACTTATTTTTAACTAAACTTATTAGCTGAGGGAGGCATCTCCCTCATAAGGGAGATGCTTCCCTCAGTCCCAAATGTCAAAATTTAACTGTCATGGTTCCGTGACAATTTAGATGATAGACACGCTGCCTAACGCCATCTGTCGACTTTTTTTATAAACAAAAAGTACTCCGCGAAAATGACAGTCAGATTTCCAGGTTAAGAGTATTTTCGGGACGAATGTTTTCGGGACGGTTTCACACGCTCTTCAATGGGAACCCGAAACTAAGCACCCAGTAGACAACAAAAGAGCATGTTTGTTTCTCCTTTTTTTGTTGATACGAGATTTTTGTGAACCCGTTTGTGAGTATTAGTCTTCCTTCCTTGTCATTCACGCGTTGGCCGTCCGTAAAGAGACCTACCATAGAGAGAATAACCTGACGTCATTTTCAGCCATAACCCATCAGGAAAAAAAAAAGAAAATAAATCTGTTGTTGTTAGTTGTTTATGTGTCAACATAATAATTTAAAAAAATGACAGGCAAAGCTAGAACAAAACAAAATAAATCAGAAGGTAAATAAAATTTTATTATTATCTTGACAAATTTATGTATTCTATTGAATCATAATAATTGATGAGTGTACAAATATATTTTATGTATATATTTTATTATATATAGGTTATGTTGATTGTCAAAAACTAATGCATACATAAACATTAAATTGTTTTTATAGAAATTGTTGCATATAGTGAAGCTGCAGTGCGGAACAATTCTGCAATCGTGGAATATTGTCGGATATCCATGTCTGCGTTATCTGGAGGAACAGCCGGTTTATTAGGATTAACTAGTTTATACGGCTTTGCATTTTACCTTTTTGCTGTAGTGGGTTTATGGGTAAATATATCATTTTCTCTACAATATAATAAATACTATTTTTATTTGTTTATTATTCATACATATATTTAATCTTTTGAATAATTAATGTTTCCAGGCAATGCTCCTGATGAAAGCCGGAGGCCAATGGAAAAAATACTTCATTTGCAGGCGCAGTTTGTTAACGAGTGGTTTTTTCGGCGGTTTATTTGTATCCTTTTTGAATGACGAAAAAGAAAATTTTTTATTTACATCTGCCACATATATTTGTCTTAACTAGATGTTTACATTTTCAGACCTATGTTCTATTCTGGACGTATCCTTTTTTCAACAAAACTTGTCTTTGAAATTATCCTCTGTTATTTTTTAAAAGATAAACCAAATTAACCCTTTGGTTACTACGGATAAGATATTTTACACCACCAATCCAAAGCTTTACTCCCTGCGAAAAGATATCTCGCCCTTCGAAGATGATATCGTACACCAGATGACAAGATATCTCATTGTGATTTGCCGGATATCTCGCCATCCGCTGAAAACTTTTTCGTTGTGCAAAAATTGTTTAAATTTAAAACTGAAAAAAAAAGCATTCTCCTCATTTATATATTTGACATTAGATCACGATTTTTGAATTGTATATATATTGCAGCTGATAAAAAAATTTATGTACGATATATATTTATAAAAACATATAAAATGCCATGGCACACAATGATTAATTTAAAAAAGAACAACAGGGTTTCTTGATGCGAAGTAATTTTTGTACAACGAAAATGTTTTCAATTGATGACGTAACATTTCGCGAGTCATGACTAGTTATCTCCTCATCAGATGTACAATGTCAACTTGGAAGGGCAAAATATCTCGTTGCAGAAAGGGCAACACCAGGTTGGTCGCACGAGATATTTTGTTGCAGTAACAAAAAATTTAATCAATAACCAATATACAAATAATAGTAAAAAAATCCTTAACTACAGTTTTGAAAATTTTCAGCTTTCTCTACGGGATGGTCCATGTGTATTAAATAATCATAAAATTATACTTCAATTATAAATAATTTAATTATTAATTATAAAGTCAAATTAATTTGATTTGTGTTCAAATTGTAAACTTGCAGAAAAAAATATCTCGTAACTAAATTTATTTGTGTTAAATAACTTTTTGTTCAACAAACTATTGCACTTTTTTATGTACTCATTGATAGCTGTTTGTGAACGAAAATTCATTTAAATTTTCATTTTTCATTTTTGTTGTTCAATAATTATTTCATAAATTTTTGTACCAGAATACCCGAGATAAAACTCTTATATGCTAAACAAATAAATTCAAATGTTGCAATAAAATGTGTTAATAAATAAAATATTTTGTTCAACATCAGACAATTGATTTCACATACGAACACTTTATTCATCCGAAAATCTTCTTTACACTATTGATCAATTTTACATCGACGTGGAATGCAGGCGCACAAAGAGTTGTGCCTTAATATTATGCCATGAAAAAACTTGTAAAACACCTATTTGTAGTATTTATTATTGCTTCAACATTTTTCTACATTATACAAAGCAATCTCGTAAAAAATTAATTCGCCACGAAAATGTTTGTTATAGGTTCATATGAATAAATATGTATTTATTTTTGTAGAAAAAGAAACAGTGTTCACTACATCCTGTATGTACATTACAAACATTTTCCATAATCAATAGAACAAAATAACATTCATCATATAAAAAGAAGCATCGTCTTTTAAATTTAGGACTGTTTTAAGTGATGAAGTGAAATTTGGACAAACCTGTTGGTTGAGCCAAAATAAAAACAGAAAAATCACAGAATAAGTATACAGAATTAGTTACAATTTGAAGTCTTATTCCGCTTTGGATTTTGTGTCATCTTTATAATGAAGGAATATTAGCGAGAAGAGTAAAACGCCGCCCATCATGGAGAACGCAGAGACATAATATGGATACGCGCTGGGTATAAATCGCTCGTACTGAGTGTGTTGCAGCGGTCGAACGGACACCTGAGTTGTGCTGTATAAATGAGTCAGTCCAATCCTGGTATAATCCACTTTGAACTGGTACACGCCGTATACGTCTGGGATTTTAAACCTGGCCTCGTAACATCCTTTTGCCACCTGTTTCATCGTAATCCTCACAAAGGGATCGATTCTCACAAATTCAAGTTGCAGGTCATTTGCTTCATATGGCACCCATTTATCTCCAGACAATTGTTCCACGTTGATTGTATAAAGCACATCGTCGGTTATGGTGTATGCTGACGGCGGCTCCTTCTCACCAACCTTGTGATGGTTTACCGAGGACACACGAATCACACCCTTCTCCTTGAACACCCACGCAGACATCGCCTTAGCCACTGCTTCGTTTCCTGATTTCGGGTATTTCTTTTTACCTGGAAAAAGAAACAAAATAAGAATCATTATAAAATCTCCATTCAAAATAAAAAAAATCGTTATTCGTGTTAGAACAAAAACATGAAATTGTTTTGCAAATTTAGGATACAAAATTATGGAATAAATTGTGAAAATCAAAACCACCTTGAGCAGATTGAACAGCGCTGGTGAAAGCCTCATCACTGAAGAAATAAAGAGATCCGGAAAAGAGAACCCTGGCATTGTTTCTCGCCTGTAGAGCGGCTATGAGCAGTGTGTTTTGGCCAACCGCATGCGGATACTCTTTAATTGACTGATGGGGATTGTAAGAATATGCGGAGCTGGATGCAGTGAGCAGTTTAAGCACCAGAGGATTATCCGCATTGGCAATCAAACCAGTCCCTTCGTAGAGAAGAGGATCAACTGACTTGCTACCGACGATAACTTGCGCGTCAATTAAGTTCGAGGCGTCCGCAACAATCTTGGTGTGGTGGCCAGAATCCGAGACATCATAATTCAAGTGATCGATCACATGAGCGCCTTCCTCATCCAGCTCAAAGCCGCATTCCGTAGCCAACTCTCGGAGAGCCTCCCCTGACTGAGACGATCCTGCGATGAGCACGTTGCCTCCACCGTCGATAAATTCTGTTATTGCTTCTACATTAAGAGAACCACCGAACTCTTCCACAGTAGGTGCAAAGATGATGAGATGTTTGTACAAAAATTCGCCATACTTTGAAATTATCAGATTCGCATCGTCTGCCAATTTATAAGACAACACATAACCCCTGTCTGTAATGAAAAAAAACACACCTAGTTAAAATTCTGATGACAGATCAACATTTTGAGAGGTTATATTTTCACAATTAAACAATAATTTCGTGCAAATTACCTTGGAGTGATTTAAAAAATATCGAGTGTGTTTCCTTAATAGCTAAATTGTCTAGGAGAACTAAAGTCGGGCCAGCGGCATAAGCCGTGACAAATATACAAACAAATGATAAATAAAAGCCGGTTGCCTTCATCTTGCACAAACCACGTCGGCAAAAGTTGATGCTGCCACTGACACACACACAACAATCTCGTCGCCGGAAGTGAGCGAGCCAACCTGATCTTTCATTCAAATTGTCCAGTTAGCCAATGTCCCAACCTCAAACCTCAAACCCAATCTGAAAATTCATCCGCTTAATTAGAAAACACTCTGCCGGTACTAGAAGATTGTTTTCATTCATCAAAATTAAAAAAATCAACTGGTTTCTCAAAGTTTCTCACTTATCAGGTATCGGAGTGAAGTTGGCTGCAGCAGCAGTTTGGTAAAACGTCTCAAACACCGTTCCGGTATTTAAGACTTTTGGACTAAGAGCGTGACGAGAAGTTGGCGCGGTTGTTTGGAGCAGCAGAAGACGCACAACGAGAAAACACACAGAAAGTACGACGAGTTGGTTTCTATGAGGTAATAAAGGACGCAGGCGAAGGTGAACGAGGTCGCGATGCGCGCCGCCAGCTACGCAGTCTGCTTCCTTATTGTGCAGATCAAGCTGTCGAATTCGCGCTCGTCCTGGAGGCTGAGCGCGGATAAGGTCGTTCAGATGACAGAGTTCGCGGTGCCCGACGAGGACCCGGTTCTAAGCATCCTGACCAGCGCTGCCGACCGACCCAATGGCCAGGCTTGGAGCAAGTCTGCTCCACAGGAGTCTGATAAACGTCACCCAATGTACTGCTCCGATTGTGGTTACATCGATAGGTATTTATTTATCTTATTGTCATTTCGATTAAATTTCATTTCTGATTTGTTGTTGTTTTTTATTTTCGTAGAAGATTTACGTCGTATGCACTGAAAGACACGGTGAATCTCACGCAATCGTATCCGTCACAACTGAGTTCGAGTGAGCAATGTTCCGGCCAGCAGTGCGACGATATTGTTCTCGATTGTGGTAAACCAGTCAATTTTACGTACTACGATAATCTCGTTGGAGTGGTGAACAGAAACAAACACCCGCTAGTGCCAGAACCCAACGTTGTCATGATGTTCAAAAAAAATGATGGCAATAAGGTTACGGACATTGACATAGACCTGCTGGAAAAACGACTGAAGAAAGCAAAACGCGAGGTAAGACGAGCGAATTTATAAGTGATGAAAAATATTAAATGGTGATGCGATAATTAATGGATTATTGTCAATGAAATCATTTACATTTTAGAAGCCAAAGTCTATTCAACTGTACAATCAAATCGGCAACTTTTGGCGCATCAAAGGCAACGCTCAAAGGTCGATTGAGTGTTTTAGACGAGCTCTGGCAGTTTCGCCGCACAACGCGGAAGTGCTTTTGAATTTGGCAAGGGTCTTGTTAGTTTTGCAGTATTTAGACGACGCGACGTATCTGGCGAGACGTTCGCTAGAGCTGCAACCACCCGACCGAAATGCTTGGGAACAGTATCTCATTCTTGGCCAAATATTTAAAGTAAGAAATGTTTCGTTTATAACTTGTTCATAAATTCGTATATTATCACTAAGATGGAATTTGATTTTAGGCGTACGGTCATTTTCAAGAAGCCGCTGTACATCTGAGGCACGCTTTGGAACTGAAACCAGACCTTGCAGATGCAGCCGAGGCACTCAAAGAGGTCGAGTCCCTCCCAGCTGCTAGCATACACATTTATACACTACTTATTATCATTTGTTTGGTAGGTACAAGATCTAGAAAACTGCTATGAACTCGTGTTGAGATGCTGATTAATGTATTATTTGAATGTTCCGATGGAACAGGTACTCGGTGTGTTACTAGTCATATTAAGTAATGTCGAATGCGAGGAAGAATCGAGCACAAATTCGGAGCCTCAGCGATCTTCGCAGCGGCACTTCAACCGCGCGATGGCAATGCGCAGTCTGCGACTCAACGTGTCACGTAACAAACGGTGTTGATCATTCCGATGTAACGCATTTTTGTGATAGACAAAACCACCTTTGAACTCATCGCTCATTAAAATTTACTCGCTGCCAAGTATTATTTATAATTCAAAGATCTCGCTAATTTATTTACATCTGTTGTAATTTGCTACTGTATATTCACGTGAATGCAAAGCTCGTCATGTTATGTGTTCGATAATTTCATATCAACATCAATGAACGATAACTTCGATTGCAACTCATTTTCAACAAGTCATCTTTGTCACTCATCCCGACGATAAACTTGAAAAACCAATAAAAGAAATTCATGTCGTTGTAAGATGTTTCCCATGATAGAATGTATATCATATGAGTTTGTATTATTAAACATAATGATACAAAATAAACAATGATCTTCATCTATGAATTATTTTATTTTTATGGATATACTGTTTAATCAAGGTTCAAGACTGCGTTTAAATAAAAATGATTTCTTAGTGTTGTTCATTAATGTATTTTAAACAAAATATACATTAATATTCATTATTTATGCTTTTTCACAATTTGTTTATAGTCTACTTATACCTTTTGTTGTAGTGTATAGCATTATATGATTACAACAATCTATGTAGGCATCATACCTGCTAGAATGCTGGAGTTAAGAAAATATCATATATACATATATGTATAAATTATTAAAAGTGCCAACATAAAGATATACTAATCATACAATAATCTTATTACAAGTCCATTTTTTCGTATTTATATATAAATATACATTTCGACTTGCAACATTTTATTATCTCATATCAAGGATATGTAATTATTTTATTTTAATATAAATTATTACGCATGTTACTGATCATTGAATACGTTCGTAGGCGTATGAAAGCTTTTATTTCACAGTACTGCAAAAATGCTTGTAACTATAAAAACCAAATGTACAGAATTGCCTAAAAATCCATAACTACGGTCAGATGCAGATTTTGTTGTACATCCTAATTTTGATTCAGAATTCAAAAAAGAAACAATAGTCAGAGCAGCACAAAAAAGAGTGTTGACAAAATTTCCTGTCAATGTTTTAATGCAACATTTTTAACTATTTTATTATTTTTCACAAAAATTGCTTGAAAGAAACATTATATACTTATTAACAATTTTTTTCTATTCTATTAATCAACAGCAACACTTAATTATTTTTCACTTACGCTGATATTCTTTATTTATATCACTATTTTTCGTAGATAACATAAGTTTTTTTCAGAAATATAATATAAAGTAGGTAATAATTTGTGTTAGTAAACTGCAATAACCAGTTAAGAGTATAGAAAGAACATATACTTAACTGATTATTCCATTATACCATAGATTTTATATCTGTGGTAATGTGTATATCAGGGAATATCAAGAGTAACTTGAAATTAATTTTCATTATCATTTTTGGTACTTTTTGGTTGTCATATAAATAGATATCGTTGCTCGGTTAACTTTCTAATCATTACATATATAAAAAAATGAAATGAATTTGTTGAATGTTAGTTATCGTTTGTAGATTTCAATTTAATTTTCATTCGCGAAATTATAAGAGTTACAGTTTCATGACTTGATAATTGATAAAAATGAATTATACTTTTTATATAAAAGTTATCAAAATTTTGATAACTTGAAAGTGTGAAATTAAATGAGTCTGTTACTCGACATAAATTTCAAAAGAATTAACTATTTTATTTTGTAATATTTTTATACATTATCATGTTTTTCAAATTTCATTCAAATATTTTATTTTCAAATACATTTTTCATTTGGTTCTTTCAATCAGCGGTATTAGCAATATGAAAAGTTTGCTAGCACCTTTATACTGTTAATAATATTAATTATTTTAAAAACACAATTATAAAATACAATAAAAATTTAATAAAATGATACGATATATTGTCCATATCATGAAATACCTACATTTCAACATAAGAGGTACGATATTTAATTAGCTTTCATCTTTCATCGTCAAATGTTTTAGCAAATTTGGGTGTATGCCTACAGCCTACAAAAAAGTAAAAATTAACAGACAATATAACTTAATATACTTTGAATTTCTCTCTTGCATATAATTAGTAGTCATCAACTACCCTTAAATTTTCTATGCAAAACTCGTTTTCTAAATCTCACCAGTTTTTCAAACTCGCAACTTACAAATTATAATTTTAACTGCTATTCAAACGGGATGTGTATTATTTTTACGTCAAAATACTTTTTTGTTGCTTTTAAAATTTCCTCGTTAAACATATAAAAATTAAGTCACTCTGTAACTTTTAACCTGCAGAATTCAACTGCATCGACACCGTTACAAGTATTCAATCTTGATCGTGCAATCACCTCAAAAATTTATTTTTAAACAAACATTTTATGCCAACATTTTAACAACAATACGCATCGACTTATGTCTTGCGGCTGATTAACGAAGTTTTCTGCTGCAGACGAACGAACACAAAGATTTTTAAGTATACATCTCAAGAAGAAAAACATCATTTTCAAGCAAACTATCAAAGGACTCATTCGTTTAAACAACGTCGAAATGCAACAATATCATTGGCGATGAGTAAACCACATTAAATGACAAAGTTTTTATCGAAAAAGGAGATTGTGTACTTGCCGTTAATTTAACACGTGTGTGCAATTTCCAAAGACTGTACATGATGTCTGTACATGATGATGAAATTTATTTGAAACAATATAACATCATCGCCAATTTTGAATACTTGTATGAGTTTGTTGGTTTAAATCAACTGATCGCGAAAACAGTAATAAAATATATTAATCTCCTTAAACTACGTGTAAAACTATATATACGTTTGTACAAACTATAAATGTGAATAAAAATAATGATCCATTCAGATATATTTTACAAACATCAAGAAGAATCTACATATTCTAGTTGGTAAGCACCGTTTTTTTTGTGAATTAGAACTGGACCCAGTTGGCATTGGTGGGTGGAGCCGGAACAGCCTGTGCCGATTGTTGAGAAGCACTGGCAAACTCGCCCCATTCGCCCGGTTGCTGTTGATTCTGCTGCTGATTTTGCGCTGCCCTGTGAGCGGGAGACGAAGTCGGTGTCCTCGCGGGTGGTGGCGCGATTTTCACGCCACCTGGAGGTGGAGGCAGTCCTGTCCCGGTAGACCGTGCTTTCGATTTAGTTGTTGCTTCGCTGCCGTCCTTTTTCTAGAAATAATTCACATATTCTAATCGAACCGTCACTCATTACAATGACAATAACCAAAAATATCAAACTGGTACCGTAATTTTCATGTTGATCTTAATAGTTTCTCCTTCCTTGAAACTAAGATCAAGTTCCGGTTGAGGTTTTTCCTTTTCCCTCTCAATCTGGTCTTTATTTTTGAGCCATTTGAAGTGGTCCTGAAGGGCAACATTGAGGTCGAAACTGTCTGACCTGTCGCCAAATCCAACTCCAATGAAAGCCGTCTGACCACTGTCGTTTTGTATTCGCAAAACAAAATATCTGGAAGAATCTGTCACTGATTCCACCGCGATGCTCGGCCATGCATCAATCGGACACTTTGCATACAGCTGACCAGTCGCTTTATCTTCCAATTTTATAGCAACGGCATCGCCTTGACATACAAGTCGCATTCTTCCTGTCCACATTGGCTCTTGTAAATTCCAATCCGCCGCTCTGAAATCAAATCTCTTATTTTATATAATAATAATCCAAGTCACTTATTATTTATTCAACGTATTGTTTATTGCATGAGCTTTCCTGCAAAAAAGTCGTTTAATTTACTTCAAGGTTAATATCATCAAATCAAATGTCATTGATCAACTAAACAGTAACTCGCCAAAAAGAAAAGCAAAGCTGAGAACGCATACATTATCATTTCTTTTGCTCTCTCTCTCTCTCGCTCTTTCTCTATATCTATCTATCTCTTATTTTTTATCTAAAGGAAGTGCTCAATGCTCAAGTTTTTTATACGATTCTTGAAAAAAATGTACTTTGTAATTATTGTTAATATAAGTTTTAGAAAGTATATGCATGCAGGATACTGGATCTGAATTCGTGTAACCAACACAATTAAATAAATGTAATTGAGCGTGAACGAGTGAGAGAGAGGGGAAAAACATATTGGAAACAAGGATGAGGAAATTAGTTGTTTGAAAAAAAAAAAGGCATTGGAAAAGTATACCTGTATCCTCTGTTGGATGTCCTCGGAGGTAATTTAAAGACAAAGACTTCAGATTTGACGAGCAACACACTTTCGTAGGTTTCCATTTCTGTAAATTCGATTGACACAGACTCTAAGTGTATCGTGTCAGCACGTTCGCCGCAGCTTTTGACACACAAACTGGTCCCCCGATTCGTTTACGCTTTTCTCACTTTTTGCTTATGATGAACGTTTGACGTGATTTGATAATTTTATCTCGAGTCACGTCTCTCAAACTTACACAAACACAACTTCCGCGAGCTATACCTATACATGTCTTTCTGACCTTGCCTACGCTTTCTTTAAAAAAACGACAAATTGACTTTCAATATATATAAAAGTATATTTAAAAATTAAATAAAAAAAATTTAACATGCAGATTTTCCTTGAAGAATGTAATTTAGTTAAAAAATATAGCGAATATATATACATATGCTTTAATTTTAAACTTTCTCCTCTAAAGTGTATCCTCATCTTCATGAAATGAACCAATATTTTCGGAATTGCATTTGATTGTAAAAGAAACTGCCATACATAATTGTTTGATTCAGTGAGTTTCGTTTTTGAACAAAAATGTTTTTTGCAAAAGCGATTTTATGGTTATGATAAATGGCGGGAAATTTAAATGTAGAGAGGAGAATATTCAATATCATTTATAAAAATATACTTTCGCAGAGGTTTGAACTTATTGATTTAACTTTGATATAAAAAGTTAGAAATAATCTTGTACACAATGAAATGATTTTGTACTTACTCAAAAGTTTTAAATAAACCGGAATAAAGCTGTTGGTGTGAAAAAAAAAAATTGTATCTCAAATTTATCTTATTTCAAATTTATCTTATTTCAATATTTCAGTTTAGTTTTGATATAATGATTACAAAAAATTGCAAGACACACAGAATTTGACGATTACTTCCATAATTTCTTGATAGACATGTTCTTTTCGGAGTCTTTTTGCATAACTTTGGCTACTGCCATCTCAAAGTCTTCTTGTGTCACATGAACTCGACGTTCTCTTAAGGCGTACATGCCAGCTTCTGTACAAACACCCTAAAAGCAGATGATTATCTGATTAGTTTTCAAATGTCAGAAATGTGGTACAGATCTTTTAGAACTTGACAAATGTATAATTATTTTGATTGAAAAACATAATTACTTTGACTTCAGCTCCGGATGCACCAGGCATAAGTTCGGCAATTTTACGTAAATTGATGCCGCGAGTCAGGTTCATTTTTCTTGAATGAATCTTTAGGATGTCCAATCTAGCTTCTTCGTTTGGTGGGGGGAACTCGATTTTACGATCAATACGACCAGGTCGCAAAAGTGCTGGATCCAAAATGTCAATTCTATTTGTGGCCATGATTACTTTGATGTTCTTTGTTGCTTCAAATCCGTCGAGTTGATTCAATAGTTCTAACATGGTTCTTTGCACCTGTAATGAATTTAATTTTGTTTATTAGCAATTGAACGGATGTAACAATAATTTTAATCGTTGAATAAAATGTATGCTCACTTCGCTGTCACCTCCCGATCCAGATTCGATACGAGAACTACCAATTGAGTCAATTTCATCCATAAAGATGATTGAAGGAGCGTGCTCTCTAGCCATGACGAAAAGTTCGCGAACCATTCGAGAGCCCTCGCCAATGAACTTTTGTACGAGTTCAGAACCAGAAACTCTGATAAACGTACACTCTGTATGGTGAGCAACGGCACGAGCTAGCAAAGTTTTACCAGTTCCTGCAATGATAATGAAATAAGAATGGCAAATTCGACATTTAATTTTAAGTTGCACCAAAATGAAAAATTGAGTAAAATTACCCGGGGGTCCATATAACAGAACTCCTTTAGGTTGAGCGATGCCCAAAGCATCAAAAAGTTCAGGATGCTTGACAGGTAACTCGATGACTTCCTTGATCTCTTTGATCTGTTTATCTAAACCTCCGACCATCTCGTAGGTCGAGTCAGGGACTTTTTCAACCATCATAAGTGATACGAGAGGGTCCACTTTATTCGGTAAAATTTTATGTAAAGTGTAACTCTCATTGCGCAATGCCACTCTCGAGTTCGGGGTCACATCATTGATGTCAATATTTTTATCCAGATCAACGACAAATTTGCCTTCAGGATGAACTTTGACCAGCACCTTTTTTTTATCCATCGGTTTCACAACTTCACCAACATACGAACCTTGTTCTTGAAGGAGCTGCAGTTCTTCACGAAGCATACGAACTGCAACCATAATTTAATTCAATAAAATAATAATAAAGAATTTGCAGATGCTGGATCCACAAAGTCAATATTTAATATAAAATAACAATGTTCAGGTGTTGCTTTACCTTTCGCGTTGAGCTCGTTACGCTGAGCTTGCAATCGTCGAAGGTTCTGACTCTTCTCAGCAACGATCAACTGCAGTTCCTCGATTTTAGTAATGTAATACTGCTTGAAACCCTCGCCCTTGGCCATCTTTTCATCAATCTCCATCTGCAAAACAACAACTTGGTTATGCTCGATTTTCCACTTCTCATTTTATCCAACAAAACAAACTCACCTTAGTCATGAGCGTCATCTTGGCTCAAGATGTTTTTGGCGATTATTCACAATCCGAAAATCTTCTTTTCCGCGACTTGATTTCACTGCAGAAAATGTAAAATCATTATCGGAATCAAGAGATGGTCAACAAAAGAGTGCAAATGCGCTTGTCATCACTTCTAGGTTAAGTTTGTATCAACTTCCAAGCAGATGGCGTGGCTGTAGTTCTCTCTCTTTGATGTAAGAGAACCTTTCTCTTTCTATTTGTCTCAGCATATCTTTAAACTTGAGAAATAAGGAATATATTAGGCAAAACAAAAAACTGGTCGACAAAAATTGTATGTCAAGAAAAATAAGGAAAAAAAGAAAACAGTTAAAATATAACTATATTTCGTTTTTTGTGTGGCCAAGCAGCACCATCTGGCGGTTTTATGATGCACAAGATTAATCCTCATGCTGTGACTTGTGTCTAAAAAGTTGACATTTGTGTTTTTGATGCGTAGTCGGGGTGATTTGTGGTCTGTTGTGTCTTAGCAAAGTGGTGTCGCAAAAAGTTTTTGTTTGAGGTTTTGTTTTCGCTGGATGCATCTGACGACAATGGATGTGCAGTGATTCAGATATGTACGCGACGGCGGCGACGACGACACGCCCGTCTGAACAATGAGCATCCCACTTTGAACGCGCTCTCATGATTTGCGCGTCCTGATCGCCACGATTGAATCGTTGCTGAAAATCAAATCTGTCGAATGTACAAGCAGCGATGTTTGACAGGTGAGTTCTGTTATACAGGCAGGTGAAACAAAGCTAACTTTTGCTTCGACCCACCGATATAACTAATGCCAGCAACTTTTTACTTTCTTAGCCGAAAGTTCAAATTCTCAACAATTTTGCAACAATTACATTATATAATACAAATTTCAGTTGCTGCTTCATTTGTACCACGATTCGGACATGCAAATTAAAAGTGTAAGAAAGACCGACGATTTACACTTCAGATTAGCTTTTTTTGCAACGAGGAATTTGATGATTTCTTGACAGTCAAATAAAAAAGAGTTATTGACACTGATATTTTTTGTGATCAGTCATTAAATCAATGTCAATTTTTTAAATGAAATAATGTGAGTTTGTTGGTGAATTTGAACTGCAAGTAAATAATTAATGAGATAAGATAATCTTGAGCTTGGAGTTAATGAAATGATTGGCATATTTTGGTATGAATGAAAGAGGACTAATTGTGAATGATTGTGATGTTAGATAGTGCAAATGCACAGTTATCGAGAGTCACTGCTGCAACAAGGAAGGCATGGCTAGCTTGACGGTAACCACTTCGAGCAAGAGCAGCTCGCGTAGTGCTTCGCCCAATAGGAGCAATGTCTCAACATCCCAACAACAATCTTCTGTCAGTTCTGAACATACTCCCAAATTTCGTACCACTGCTGTGTAAGTTCATTGGTGTTTCGTTTCTTTTTTTATTTTCATTTTCAAATGTTTCCACGTTTCCTTTTGATATTGAAATTAAACGAATTATTTATTTTCATCAAATTGCACATATAATTCAATGTTCAACTGGTTCTCAATTATATTTTTGAGGTAGGTTATCTCAGTCTTACAGAATCAATTTGATTTATTGTACTGAAATAAAAATACAATCGTTCGAGTCAAGCATACAATTAGAACGGAGAGTTTGAGTATAAAACGTCAATTTGTCGTGAGTCCTTTCTTTGTATTATAGGTATATCTGTCAGAATTATGGATTTTCAAATAATGGAAAATTTCTTTGTTTTGCCATATAAGTTTAAAATGAGGTCCTTCTTGACAAACTTTATTTTCCTTTAAATCAAAAGTTATCTTTTGTCAGAGAAAAGAATGTGTTATCACTTGTGAAAAAGAGACATTGCAAACGAGCATGACTCATTGATAAAAGTTTCATTGATAAAATTTGTGCTAAATGATTCAATAATTTCAATATAGATTGAAGTTTGCATCTCTATCTATTTTAATAGGGAATGTCAAAAATATCCGATTCATATCTATGTAGGAATTAATATATGCGTGTAGACACAACCGAATGATCAATTAGATGAAATTAATCTTACTTCAGTAACTGATATTATTCAAGTTTATAAAAGCAATAAATATTTATTGCATTATTTAATCAAGTTTGTTCAAGAATGATTGGAATTTTGATACTGATTATTACGCTGTAACTGAGCATAGGATCGAAAATGAAAATTACACGATGAAAAATTAAGATCATGTTAATTTCATTATTATTTTTATTATCAATTATCAATTTCATTTCCGGCTAAAGAGAGAGCCGGTGTATTTACAACTAAGAAACAAAACAGTTTGAAATTGACATGAGTTGGGAATTATTTCACATCTCAAAATGTCATATTTAGATTCACTCTTTCAACTTCTGACCTCTGACTTTTGCCATTTCATTCGAAAATGATTTGTACTTATAAAGTGAATAATCAACTTTTTTTTCTTAAATAAAAATATCATTTTCATTTTTAAAAGAAGTATACACAAATTTACATTTTTATTTTTTATTTATTTATTTATAAATAAGTAAGAACCAGCAGTATCACTGAAAGTATAACTATCTTTTAGTTCATAAAATTGTAGGTTTCGGTGTTCAGCAATATATTTTAACTTGATGTATCATAATATTTATTGTTTCAAATGTTTTTTCTTACCAATGTGGACAAATTTTAAACATAAAAGAATAAAACCCAACCGGTTGGTTGTGTTATATTTCAGCGTCAGATAGTTGATGGTCAAGTTGAAAAATGTATATAAAATTGTGAAAATTGGATCAAATAAACGAAGTTAAATGTGAATCTAAGATGAAATGGATTAATTAGTGATTGTTGATTTTACTAAGAGTTTATTTTGTTGACAGTGGTCAAGCAACTGAAGAAAGTACTGGCAGTGGAAGCAGCGCTGGTGGAGGTGGCGTCAAAACTGGTACCAGACAAAGATCTCCTGTTGCTTTGATGCGCTCGGCTGACAATATGGACGACTTGAGTACCAACCCAGTCACTGCCGAAACAGAAGAGTTTGTGCCAAATGTTCATCCCCTTACTGATGACGAAGCAGTAGGTTACACTAAATCTGCGATAGCATTTATTAACTTGTATGAAATACTTTTCTTGTAATAAAATAGTCTATAAAATTGATGGGTGTTTCAGGAGCTGTACCACAACACACAATCGTTCCTATCAAATGGATCGTCAGAATTAATAAGCGACGATGTTGACTCCACTGCAACACGAGTTCGCCAGGCTATTGAACGCATCCAGGACAAAATTACCAAGACTCGGGAATCTATAAGGATCGAACAGAAGACACGTGATGGTATTGAAAATGACACGAATAAACTTGAATGACTCAACTAGAATATTGTAAAGTGGATGTAGAAATTGATGTTTACAAATGTTGCTACTTTTATGTAACAAACAAATCATTCGAAAAAACAATTCTAATGCTTTTTGTGACGCGTTTAGGACGTTTCAAGTAATTTCGTACTGTGATAATTGCATATAATTCTATTAATTAGCTCATTGGAATGAAACTATCATGCTCCTAACAATAAGCGTGACACATTTTAAAAAATCCAACAATTGTTATGTCATTCGCGGGATTGTTTTTACCGTGCTATCTGATTGTTCGTTGAGTTTGGGCATCCATCGTAGTTACTGTAGTTAACAATTTCTTTATCGTAGTCACGTACAAATCGTTATTATTTATTGTTACAGAAAACGTGAACGAATATTTAAAATTAGCTGCCAATGCGGACAAGCAACAATTGGCAAGATTAAAAACCGTTTTTGAGAAGAAGAATCAAAAATCAGCTCACAGTATTTCACAACTCCAAAAAAAGTTGGACAGTTATATGAAGAAATTAAAAAATTATGAGAATGGTGCACCGACAAGTCATCGACAGCCCAGAGAAATGTTACGTGATATGGGTCAAGGACTGAAGTAAGCATTTCCACTCAAATTTGTTATGCCTACCACTTTTTTACCGACCAAAACGTAATTCAATAATCAATTTTATGAAATGTGTGCTTGGTAAAAGGGGTTGTTTTGTTTAGTGCACGTTTCAAATTTAATGTTTTTAGTTTTCGATCATAAATGCTAAGCATCAGTTGCATTCCCATCAGTTACTTCTTTTATTTAACCCATTGCCGTTGAAATATGAAAAATCGCTATTAAAATTTTCTACATGTATGTGAGGACCAATGGGCGCTACTTTTTAATCTTTCTATGTTGCTCTCTCAATTTTTTACAACACCAAAATCTACGTCGTTATTGCATTTTGTACTAACATTGAAAAGAATTGAATAATTTGAATTAATTCAAAGGAAAATTACATTCAATCATTTGACATTTTATTCCAGACATGTAGGAGGTAACATTAGAGATGGAATTACAGGTTTCTCAGGGTAAGTATTGTTTTGTTTGAAAAATTGAAGCCAAATTAATAATAATCATAATAATAATAATGTTACAAAAGAATATTGTTATAGATGAAGAAATTGTTAAAAATTTATTTTATCATTAACATTAGACATCCATGATAGACTTACGGCCTATTGGAGCGTTTGTTTGCATTCGCTCTCATGCTTGAACAATGTTGCTGTTTACCTAGAAAATAAATCATTATTTTACGTTGTAGCGAAGAGAATTCTGTGAACCAATTCAATATTCACAAGATGCCGTAATAAAAATAATTGTTGTTTTGATTACAGGAGTGTGATGTCAAAACCACGGGAATTTGCACATCTGATCACGGGTGTTCGTAAAAATAAACAATTCGGCAGCGCAGACAATATCAATACTTTATCACGTGAGTGACAGACAGACAAATAGAGCTTTTGATTTCCATGGTGTACTTTGGTGACTGGGCAAACAAATCATTGCTGATTTTATTTCACCTTCTTGCAAATTTAATGTAGACTTTGATGGTTTATATATAATCATTCGAAAGAAACATATATTTGCAATCATAATGATTGCAAAGAGCACTTCAAAACTGTATTCTAGTTACGACCAGTGAGTGCAGCTAGTTGCACTTTATAGCTTTCTTTGTCTACTTTTTTAAATGTATGGCATTGTTAAGAAGAGGTTTTACTTCTTTTGTGTGTGAAATCGACTATTTTCAAATTCTTTTTTGCATTTTAAATGACATGAAATTAATTTCTTCTGACAATCATTTAAAATAGATTATCGAAAGTTTCTATGAAAGTTGGGTAAGGTCACTTTTTGACCCCCTTTTCGGACATTCAGAGTGGCTTAAAAAATATTAAAATAATTTTTTTTATTTTACTCTAGCTGCCCGAGAAAAAAAAGTCCAGGTCTGATCAAATTGTTTTTGCTACTTAATTTTTTATAAGACTTCCGAAAATGCAAAAAAAAAATCGATTCTTTTAGAAGCAAAATCTCCCTTAATTCCTGTACCTTTACTCATTATTTTTGACATTGACTATCTCTTTATTTCTACTTTCATTGACACTATTTTCTATCTTCTATGCTTTTCCACTCTTGTTTCTCTTCGTTATCCAATACTTGAAAATAAAAGGACTAGAAACAAAATTTATTCTAAAAGAAATTGAAAAAAGTGAAAAATGTTCTTTCGAATGAAAGTTTCGGTCTAGGTATTGGATAACTTTGGCGTGTTTGTGCAGATGGATCGACTTTTTATGTAAACGATACACCGCATGCAGGTAATGGTGATAATGATAGCGTGGAGGAGGAGAAGACTTATCATGGTTCAGCGACATTGCCCAGCGGATGCACCTTGGTTTCTACGCAAAGTGCAGCTGCAATTAAATTTCCGTCCGAGGAAGGATCCGAGTGTTCGAGTGTCACAAGTGAAAGTGGCCCGGGTAGCCGCGGCCAGGGTCACGCCTGTTCCGCCAACAACGCCACCCTGAGTCTAAAAGCTATCTTCTCCGAGCTGCAGGAACATCGCGAGAATTTCGACAGAATCAGAGAAAAACTCGAGGGTTTTAAGGTATACAAACTTGGGAAAGTCACGCCTGTCCACCGTCTTCCGCCCTTCAAACACTCTTGATGGGATACGAGGGACGGGTGTGGGCAATCTATTTTTGAAACGTTTCGTTATTTTAGAATAATTGAATGTTGAAATAAATAAATAAATGTTGGTTTTGACTGCAGACTCTACAACAGGAAGTGACGTATCTCTCGTCGGCTCTTCAGGAAGAGCGTTTTCGATGCGAGCGATTGGAAGAGCAGATCAATGACCTCACAGAATTACACCAGAACGAAGTTGAGAATTTAAAGCAAAACATAACTGACATGGAGGAAAAGGTGCAGTACCAAAGCGAGGATCGACTGAGGGACATCCAGGAGATGCTGGAGAGCTGTCAGACAAAGATCTGGAAAATGGAGCATCAGCAGCAACAACACCAGCAATACGTCACGCTTGAGGGCATCGATAACAGCAACGCCAGAGCCCTTGTTGTCAAGCTCATCAATGTTGTTCTCACAGTGCTTCAGGTCGTGCTCCTCGTGGTCGCCACCGGCGCTGGCATCATGATGCCTTTCCTTCGAACAAGGTACGTCACACAACTTCATCATCAGTTTCAAAACATCATAATCAACAGTTATTTTTAAAGCTCTTATTAATCGGTTTTTTACGGCCTTTTATTTTACTTCCATTCATGCCCATACCTTTTTTGCACCTCAATTCTGTTATCGAAACTATAGATTTTTTAATGTATTATAATCTTTTGTGATTGTTTTGAATTACGTCTAATGATGATGGTTACAGACAATTTTCATCATTAAAAACGGCTTATCGACGTAAGAAATATAAAATAATTGTTACTCGTAAATAACTGTTTAGATATAATGACAAATTATACTTTTGCATTACCATTATTCTATGTTTTTGTTTTCATCACCCGTTTGTTGCAGCTGTACTAAGCCTCATTGTTTCATGTGCAGGGTGCGCATATTAACGACGACTATCGTTGTTCTGGGCATAATCTTCGTGCTCAAGCAATGGCCAGAGGTGCACGATGTTGGCAGTCACCTCATGCGCCATCTTAAACAGACCCTCGCCGTTAAGTAGCATTGTAAGTTGTACATCCAATCAATATCAACCACACCAAACGTTGTACTTTAGAATTTCTTTCTAATCACACATTCGATCAATGTTTGTTTTTTGTCTATTTATTGTCATGCACATTTGTGTTACAGAGATTGAATTTAACGATCTCTTTTTTAAACGTATTGACAAAATTGTTACCAACTTTAATCGGGCATTGTTTGAGAAACGGTCCATCACAGTCGACAGAATAATCTCCCTTCACATGGCACGCAGATGAGAGCTTTCGAAATGGCTCAATTTTGTTCTACTCCCTCCCTCAGATCTATATCCTACTTACTGTTAAGTTGAAACCATGCACTGCTATTTTGTTATCACTTTACAATACTTTGTTTTTAATTCTAATAATTTTAAGAATGATTATTTTTTATAAATACAATTTGTTATATGAGAAATTGGTATGTTTCTGTTAATTACTATGATTTCTCATTTAGATCGTTAATTAGCCAGAGCAAGACGTCGATCATCTGCAATTCGTTTTAAAATTGCGTATAAAATTTTGTTTGGTATATATCTTTGCGGGGAACATGAAACCAAAAATGAGTCACAAAAAGCAATTATTTTTTGGAATCAAGGATATATATAGTTTAAATTACTATAAATAATTTATAGTTATTCCTCAAAGACAAGACGTGCCTCGTCGATGGGTATTATTTCTTTATGCACCAGAAAATGTTTTGTTTGTATTTTTAACACTCGTGATCGTCTTCAAAACATGAGAAATTCGCATTTTTAATCAAATCCAGCGATATACGTAGTTGTGAAAATACCCTTTAAAACTATCAACCAAATATAACATTCCATTTATTGATAGAAAATATTTTATACATATGGTCGTAACGTTATTTCTTTACATGTTTTTCTATAGTACTGCGAGCATTTGTTTTTCAATTCAAATTGTTTTCATTTTGGTCAAATGTTGATGCCCCCATCGAAACCACTTCTGTTTTCAATTATGTACTCATAAAAACGCAATTCTGATCGAACATGTTCAAGTTAACACGAACACGCTATTATAAAATTTCGTGAAAGTTCACGAAATAAATATTGTAACAAATCAAAAACCCACCGATTTTGCATTTTTGATAAAACTCTTGAACTAAATTCGTCCAGTCGAAATTTACTACATCTGCCATTGATGTGGATTGAATAAAACGCGTTAAAATGTTCTGAATGTTCTCTGATATAAAGAAATATACCTATTCATGAGTTTTCATCATGCAAAACAACTTTGGACAATTATGTTTCTGAGCTGTAGAAGAATCAATTGTTGTTGCAAAATTAGATCAAAGATGCTGTACAGAATACTGATGCTAAATTTTTGTCTACATTCTTGAACATAATATGCAATAATCATTTAGCGTCGTATGATCGAATCAATCTTTTAACATGGTGACTTGGGACAAAAGATAATAATGGTACTTTTGAATTAATTTAAAAGTACCGTTGGAAAAAGATGAACAGTCTGTACAAAACGAGAACAAGACTGAGTGAATATTAATTACGAAGATCACTCATACGATAGTTCATTTACAATACATCAGTGTTTCCAAAATTATGTAAAAGTGCGATCGATTGTTCAAATGTAGTGTCAATCAATGTTAGAACATTAGTTGTCAGTGATAATTTTCAAATATGTTTAAATTGTTATAGTTAATGTTAAAAAGAAACGTTCAAATCTCGAGTAAAACTTGTTACTGACGTCACAAACAATGTGAAAGTATGGAGCTTCAAAATCAATAATTTAAAATATAAATAGGACATCTGTATAGAATTTCTTTTTATCACAGGAATTGCCTTTCATAAAAACACTACATGCCCAGGAATAAAAGTCCAGGTCTGATCGAACCGGAAAATTAACCTAATTTAATTAGGTATAAATATGTAAACTCAAACAAATTTTTTTAAAAATTAGATATGTTTCGAAATCAAAATATGTTTAATCAACATTATATCAAGATCTGATCAGACCAGAAAAATGATTAAGTCTGATTGAATTCAGGAAATTTTCTTGTCAGAACAGTTTCATTCCACTACTTGTTTCTATTCATTTTTCAGGCCTAATTAGACATGTTTCGATCTGATCAGGTAAAATCTGATGTAAAAAATATTTATGTAATTTTACCTGAGTTTACAGATTCATGCTCAGGCCTGGCATTTTCCCTCGGACAAAGTGTGAAAAAAGTCAGTTCGCCTAGTTTAGTTGGTTGCAATTTTATTAATACTAAGATAAACTGAAACTCGTATATATATACATATTTTTAATTGGATTATTTTTTGTTAATACATTGATATTCACGAATCTTTTCTGAACTTGTCTGTTATTATTTTTCAATTAAAAAATATCTTTCTGGTAGTAGTTCTTTTTTAATGTTTTTCTTTCACACGCGATGTCAAAAAGCTTATTTATCAGAAAAAGTTTACGCACACCTGCGATAATCTTACATTTTATATTTCGATTTTTAAATGCAAAATTTGTACTTAGTAATTTGATCAAATGCAGCACCTATATTGAACTTTGTCATGTCTCAAAAATTAGCAACATTTTTACGATTGTGCAAGAATAGCAAATTTCTGTATGTCATATAATTTTTATATTTCACAATCGTATACATTTGTTGTAAATTATGCAATGAGAAATAGTGTTATTAATGACTAATTTTTGTCCAGTCAATAACAGTTGTACATTTTCTCCCTGATAAACTTAATTGTTTGTAAAAAATAATCGATCTTATTAATAGATCTTGTAGAATTTAAAATAAACAAAATAAAATAAATTGGAATGGTTTAGAAAATGGCAATAAGATAATAAGTTGATCATAAAACAGCGCATAACAAATTTAAAGTAGAATAGGGGCTCTTAGGGTAATTTGTGACAGTCTAATTATATTAATAACGAAATAAAACAAACGTCTTATAAGGAGGGAGACAATTGTTCCATCGTGTCTTATAAACAATTCTTACGAAGTGTTAACTAGAATTAGTCAGAAATTTATATTGTTTTTTTTTTTTAATTTTTATTTTCATTCAACACTGCACAAATCGTTGGTTATATAGTTTCTAGCGTTTTTTTAAATAACACTAGAACGCTCGGACGTATTTTGCCAAATACTTCAAACCTAGTTTTTAATATATTAAAATAATAAAAAGTATTCAACAAAAATATATCAGTCGATAATTGTGGATATTCAACTTTATACAAATTAACATAAAATATGTAATTAACATAATACGAATGTATAAAAAGAAAATAAACTTTTTGGTAATAGCATAAAAAAGTGTCATCGGGCGTTCAAGTGTTAAAAGTCAGTTTTTTTATGTATATGATTTTATAATTAATGAATCATTGCACTTTGTTGCAAACTGTTTTCACTTAATCCAGCATTAAAAATATTTTGTTGAGAGATATTTTATGAAATCAATGTTATGTATTATTTGCAAGGTACGGGGTAAATTTGATGCAATATAGTATATGTAATGGACTGCATGTATATGAGTGTGCCATATGTTAGTTTAAATACATATAATTCGCAGATTTTTTAAAGTTATAACAAATTACTACATTATTGTTTGAAATTTTTTATAAGATTTGTATTTCCCTTTTTCCTGCAAAAAATATTAAAATTCTGCCTAGACAATCAATTGAAAATTGTGGTACCAGAGTTATTTAAAATATCATCTATTATTTATTATCATTATTAAAAAATAACCTGAATATGTCGATATTGTTTGCATGCGATTTTCAGTGTATCGACTACAATGAATAGAATAAAAACGTAATCGGTTCATTATTATTATCAATGTTAACGATTTTACTGTGACGGACCGTTAACAAATGTTAACAAAAGCAATTAATTATTAGCTCACATTTGCCCTGTATACATGCATTACCTCGACCATGGGTAATGTGTGACAAAAAAGAAGAAACAAAAATATTCATTTTTTAAATGTATATGAACAAGAGCTTGAGCAACAGGAACAATATGAGGTTAAAACAATTAAATGATCATTATTAATGAAACACGACAAAGTGTAAAGTCAACTTTGCGTTTTTCCGTCACAATTGCCCCAGATGCCCCGAAATATACCGAAAATGTACATTCTTTTGCTAATAAATATTTTCCAATCTGATTTCATAGTTCGTAACGAACTTGTATATCTATATGTAATAGCGAGGAAAAAGTCTGTTTTGTCCACTTTTGCTCATTTTACAATTTTAATTCAAGTCTTTATATTTATTTAAAAAAATTTGTGTTATACGTTATTTTGTTCTAAAATTCACAACTCACTGCGAAAAATATTCGTCACCATTAATTGAATTATTTACTGTCTACTAAACGAAAAGAAAAGGTTTTTTGTATATTGATAAAATTACAGTCACATGTTTAGTGTTATAAATCCATTACGAATTAAGTTGTATATATGACTGAATTAAGTTGTATTTATAACTATTTTTTATACGATATTGATATTTTTTTGTATTTGTATTTAAATTTTTGTTTTCTATTTTTGATCTGTGTCTATGATTACAACAGTATTTGGAGGTAAAAATACTTTAATTGCATGAATGGATTATCTTACGCTGTATTGAGGACGCTTCAAATCGGAGTATGTAATATATATTATACCTATGTAGCATCTGCGTGTATGTTAGATTGTGATTACCAGCGAATATGTTATTATGGTTTTAACAGCAGAGGCCATTTGGTTTTCTTCTTTCAGATGTTTAATTATATATCATTATAAGTACAATATTTGCTAAATCATTCATAATAATAATTTAATTAATGTTAAAAGAAAAAAAATGATGTGATAATGTTACAAAATTATATTCAAAAAAAGGTTTTAGGTATGCTAATTTATGAAAAAAAATTTTTGTATTAAATGGTGTACATAATAAAAACTTGGCAATTTTTAAGAACGCAATTTTTGACTGAAAATGATTCGTAATAGGTAATTTTATGATATTCATTTATTGTTAAAAAAATAATGACATGTACAAAAATTTTGAATTCAAATAATCAAGTATTTACTGTATACATATATAAAAGTTGCACTTTTATATTTATGTATAATATGTATCTACTGTAAACGTGATGCTTTTATGAGATTTAAGATGACGTAGCAAGGACCCCTGTATAATGTTTGTAAATAATAATCTTGTACAGGACATTTGTTTAATTGTTCTATGAAACAATATGTTCTTCTAATGTATAAAGTTGTGAAACAATTTTTTATTTCAAATTTCACTTCTTAGTCATACAAATTTTTCGCGTGTAAAAAATGACATTTTTGTCCACACAATATACACAAACCTATATAAATTGCTGCTTTTTTATCTGCAAGCATATACAATTATATATAATGTAAATATAATATATGTTACTTGCACTCGCAAACATAAATTTATAATCACATACCCAAGTAAAAAATTATATATGGCTCATATATGACTTCCATATGTCGTATAAATAGCATTCATATAGGTATGTTATACATGCGTGTATGAATGTTTAGTTTGGTAAGCGTAATGCAACGATTAATATAAATAAATAAAATGTTATTAATGCAGCATTTATTTTACTGAAGGAAAAAATATATAATGATAAATTGAACTTTGAAACAAATTAAAAATATGTGTGTTGAAAATCGAGTGAGAAAGGTCAGTCAAATTAAGCGCTGCGAGATATACTTAGTACTCTGGTAGGGGTCCTCTGCAGAAGCATAGCAAATTTAACCACATAGGAATGCAAACTAAATAGATAGTTCAAATATGTATAGCTATAAATGAATTATCTTTGTTGTCAATTTGTTCCTCTTTTTGCTTCGGGGTTTCAGAATGTTTAATCAAAGTCGAAGTAACCTTCAGGTTACTCCAACATCATATAATTTTATTTCTCATAAATACAATGATTTCATACTTCAAGTATCCATATCAGACGAATTAATTTTTTTCCAACTTGTGAATTTTATGAAATAATTAATATTCTTGTACGAAATGGAAGATGAACGTTTCACACGAAAAGTTTTAAAGGATTATAACAAACCATTGATTGACAAGACAACCGAATCGTTCAATCTCTTTGTCTATCAAATAATAAAGTATGATTGTTGTAACATATATATTATAGCGACGTAGTATATAGTGACAGCGAACCATTCATTTGTAATATCACGTCTATTCTGACAGCGCTTTTTGAAGAAAAATAAACGTGAAAATAAAGCACGACTGTTTTATTTTATGGTTATTATTCATTTATTTATTCCTAACAAAATCGTATCTCTTTCATCAATAACTCTACACGGTTCTACCTTTGTGGGATAATGTAATCGGTCAAAGTGGGGTCACTGAAGACCCCAAAAATTTTAACGATAAAATAAAAATCGATTGTATGTACTTATAAAAAAAATTAGTACATAATTGTTTATCTGTTTGTTTATGAGGTACAGTTTTCAAAAGGGTAGGAATAAGCCCAAATTTTACTGTCAAGCATAGGGGAGAGTCAGGATGATTCAATAGTTTTGATTTCTTTTTGTAATAATCTTTTATATTTTTTACTAATCAATTATTGTAAACTGATATTTGGTCTTTTAAGATTATGTGGTAATTTTTATAGTGTTATTAAAATATGTCTACATTTGATATTCTAATAATAAAAAATAATACTTTTCGTCGAAACGTCCGGCAGTGTTGGACGTTTCGACACCTTGACACCTAATATTATTTGTCAGAACGACAAATAATGTTAATAAAAAAATAGTATATTATGCCCCGAGGGGCGCATGCGGAACATACGTACGAGATCAATACGCTATTTTTCGTCCCAAGGGAGCGGAAATTCAGTTTTTCCCCTCTGTTTTTACTCCCTCGAGCGTGTTTTATTCCCGAAGGCTCTCGCCCTCGAAAAAAAAGGTAATAAGTGATGGATAAATAAATGCGATAAAATGTATTTATTTGAATACTAATTTGAACTATAAT
The DNA here is from genome assembly GCA_030522925.1 of Trissolcus japonicus. Classification (NCBI taxonomy): domain Eukaryota; kingdom Metazoa; phylum Arthropoda; class Insecta; order Hymenoptera; family Scelionidae; genus Trissolcus; species Trissolcus japonicus. The sequence goes on along the minus strand of JAPYZS010000546.1, from coordinate 23,306 downwards.
GGAGTCTACAAAATTTAGTTTAATCCATGTTTTTGTGCAAATTTTGTGTATAAGAAAGATAAAAATATGATGTGCCACAAATATTTTAATTACTAACCGTTTTCTCAAAAGATCAATAAATGCCACTTTACAATAACACTTCACAAATAACACTTCAGAATAAAAAATTATTTTATTTGTTAAAAAACATTTCATAATAAAAAAATTAAGTTAACGACTCGCAAAACCCGGGAAAAAAAGTCTGATCAGACCTGGGAATAAGTAGTCCTGATTAGTTCAAAATATGTCAAATTTTATAATATTTTATCTGATTCATGTCCAATTTTACGTCTTATCAGTGATTTGCCATATATCGTTTTACCAATGATTTCCCAACAATTATGCAATAGTCGGTGCATTACTGGCACTTCATTGGCTACATTTTTTATAATCAAATATTGTTTAAACAAATCATTCACAATAAATATTTTTACATCGATAGAATTTTGACAATATTAATAAACTTTATTCTTGATAATCAAAATAATTATGAACTTAATATCAATCCTATATATATTTTATTAAGAAAAATGTTCATTATTTTTTTTAACAATTTTTAAAAAATTGAAATACTATTAAATTATTATAATTAATAAATAACAGCCCGGAGAAAAAAGGTCCAGGTCTGATCATACCTGAAAATAGTCCTGATGAGGTCAAAATTTGTCAAATTTTATAAAATTTTATCTGATTCATATCTGACTTTACATGATCAGACACAATTTTGTCGAATTAGATCTATTTTCACGTCTGATCAAACCTGGAAAATGAGTAGATTTAATTGAATTCAGGAAAATTGCCATGTCTGGTTATGCATGATTTAGTCTAACTGAATCTGTCCAGATCCAGTTCTGATCAGACCTGGATCTGGACCTAATTCGATATAATTTTGTCTAATCATGTAAAATCAGATTTGAATCAGATAAAATTTTATAAAATTCGCATCATTACCGCTAACCAATAGTCGACCTCTGCACTTCAGCACTGGTTCGACATAGCGCCATTCAAAATTTTCCACCTGGGTCTGGTTGTTAATTCCACCTAAAATCAATCAAATTTATAGGGAATGTTTAATAGGTGTACAGCTATGTATACCTATCAAAAACCCGGACTAAAAATAATCGACAAAAACTCGATTTTAGCTTTTTTTTCAAAGCACCGTTTTGCGAAAAACTTCGGATCAAATTAATCCCCTACTACAATACAATCCTCTACTAATCAAGCTAGATTTCCGATTTTTAATTTTAAATGACGAAAACGAATTAGCAACGGCAATTCTTTACTGTGCCTTACCTACAGTGTGTGACAGAAATCGTTTATGTAAATGATTTACATAAAATTTGAGTAAATGTAACTCCTCGTAACGTAAATCGTTTACATCAAACAATTTTGTATCAAAATTAATAAACGAAAGAAAAAAATAATTTTCGGTTTTTCAAAACTTAGAACATTCAAAAAATGTTGTTGCTTGTATAAAATTTATTTAAATAATGCAGAACAATGCGGAGTTAGATTTGCATAAATTTTTTGTATAGCATTTATGTAAAGTTTACACAAAATTTACATAAATCTGGCTATCAAGGATTTATACAATTTTTTTCACCTGTCAAAATTTCACTTTGTTTATCTTTCATGCAGCCTTTAAAAAAAGCAAGAAAAAAGACATTTTTGAGGCATCACAGTGTTTATCCCCTTAAAATAATGTTACTTGAAACATAGGCTATATATGATGAAATGACAGTTTATTCTTTGTAATCTGTCCATTTGAATCCAAAGTGTATCATCATGATAGCAAGGTAGAATCTTAACATATAACACCACCGAGATCCACAAAATTTAATAAGATTCAAATGTAATTTAATATAATTTTACTGGTGACCGTCTAGAATTACAAATATTTATTAGTTTTTTTAATGAAAATGTAAGTAACGTCGTAGAGCACCCTTTAAAAAAATAGATTACGGATTTAGATTCCAAAACGTTGAAAGTTTAATTATCGTATCGAAAACATATACGTCTTATAATAAAAATAACGGAAAAGTAAGAAAAACTAAAAAGCACTGGAAATTGACCATGGGTGCAACCATTCTCTGGTTCAATCAAAGAATATTTGTTCTAACAATCAAAATATGCTACATGTTTTTTAAAAAAATAATCGTTGTATATAATAGAGTTTCGATATTTATTAGCATATAATTTTGGCATTATTTACTAAAGCCGGATAATTTATTTATTTCAAAAGATAGCGTCTCTGGATAATCCAGTTTGGCTGGCAATCAATTAGAGTTACAAAGTGTATATATAAATAGATACGAAATAAAATTATATATGAGATTTATAATGTAAAGGAAAACTATAAATAAAGTGATAAGCAAGTGCACCTATTTACAAATCAAGCAATATTTACAAGAGATTTACATAAATGAAATGTGATAATATAGTGACAATTCCCACATATTGGAGTTGCTCATGAAATAAATTGTCAAGTAGGCCCTCTCTAAATGTGCTCAGCGTGGAGGATTCTCGAAGTCATATTGAAAGATCATTCCAGAATTTGTAGCTGACACGATGAAGGACTTCTTAAGAGATGTAGTGTTGGAAAATGGGACCATGAGATCATAGGTTTTTGTCCGAAGCGTGCGTGCGACAAGGTCAGATCTCCGAACAAGGTGTTCAGCCAGAGTTCCAGCCCGTTGCAGTTCCAGTAGCCGAAAGATCATGCAACCCAAGAAAAGTTGGCGACGATAATCCACATTCAGCAAGTGCAGTTGATTATAGTAGAGTGGGATCGATGTCCTACGATTGACCCTGAATATGAATCGAAAACAGGAGTTCATGGCAACATGGAGTTTTTTTTCAAAAGAGAGATGAGTATATACCAAACAACAGCAGTCAATATGTGGCAGCACTAAGGAGGTCACGAGCTATCACCTAAGATGGCTCCCTCAAGGGACATAACACCTGTCCCAAGTGCCCTAGCGGCCGCGTCCACGTCGCGGGAGCCGGGCAACGTCTGGAGACGTCCGAGAACGGACCCTCGGACTATCTAGCGGCCAAGTGCCGCCAGGGCTAAACGCAACAGGACATACAAGGGAACAAAGTTGGAATACGCACTGCTACACCGAAGAGAAGAAAGAGTACTCGGAACCAAGGAAGATACAACGTATTTGCGCGCCGGCTGAGTTTCTGGATGTGGAGCTGAGATTGAATCCAGGAGTCATTAATCCAAGCCAAGGTGTTATGTGATTCATGCTGAGGGCTGAATGGCACAAGGGTTTGTGTCGCGAACGGAACCTCTGGGAACCGGCCGAAACCCAGCAGTAAGTAGGTAAGCCACGGATATTCGCTGCTCTGTCCGGGTGAGTTTGCACGACAGCGGTAGGAGGAGAATGATGAGCTGGAAAAAGATAACTCAAGGTTTTCCCAGAGCGATGCTGTCTCTCAACTGAGACAAGCAACGTATGAAATATACAAAAGGGTCATATCCGTCATTCTGAGAGGAGGTGAACGAACAGTAGAAGAAGTCGCCAAAAGGGTTGAAAAGGATATGTTTAGTCTTGCTGAGATATTCACCACTATGACTAACATTATCTCGGAACTCATGGGAAGAGTATCCGAGCTTGAAAAAGCCAAGGCATTGCAATCTGCCTCGTACACGGAGCAGATAAAGAAACCAGGACTGAACGCTGCAGTTCCCACAATGAATGTGCAACATAACCAAGCACCAACTGTTCCTAGAATAAGCGGAATACGTAAACCAGCAACTAAGGTGCAAACAGTGGTGAAAATCGCTCCATCAGGAAAAGGGACAAGCAGCGAGGAAACAAAGAGAGAAGTCATGAAACTTTTCAACCCAGCGACGGAGAAAATTAGGATTTAAAATGTCTGGAGAGTTAGAGACAACGGCATCGTCGTTGAAACGCCGGGAGAAGACGACCTCAAGAAGTTAATGGAAAACCAGAAAATAAAAGACCAAGGCTACACTATGGAGAGACCGGGCAAGAGAAAGCCAAGACTGGTTGTTTATGACGTTCCACGCTCTCTGACAGAGGAAGAGCTACTCCGTGCAATATATGACCAGAACGAGGAGACTGCTATAGGCCTTACATTCCCACAGTTTGAACAACAGTTCAAACTTGCATTCAGGATCGGCAACAGGCAAGGTGACTTTACAAACTGGATAGTTGAAACCTCTCCGGAAATTAGGCACGCTATGAGGCGATCAAACCGTCTATTCATAGGGTGGAACTCATGTAGAGTTCTAGACTTCATCGAACTCAGCCGTTGCTTTAAGTGCCAGAACTACGGAAACATCGCCAATCCCTGTAGACAAGAGAAAGACACCTGCGGTCATTGCGGGGAGAACGGACACCGAGCACGAGACTGCCCGAATCTTGAAGAACCAGGAATTTGTATATTGTGCAAGACAGTCAAAAAGCCACATGATCATCCAATCAAGGACAAGAACTGTGCAGCTCATAAGTACGTTCAGAACATGGCAGCGTCTAAGATCGACTATGGCACAGATTAATGTGAATCGAAACCTCAGGATTATACAACTCAACATGCAAAGATCACAGCGAGTAACTAATGAAATCAAGCACAAAATAGAGACAGAGAGAATAGACCTGATGGCAATATAAGAACCGTGGAACAGGAAGGGTACAGTAGCGGACTTCAGCAAAGGAGATACCATCCTCAAGAAACCAAGCGAGGAAGAGGAAGACGACAGAATATGGGCTGCGACAATCGTTCCAAACAAAGCCCTCTACACAGGAACATCTACACAGGAACAGAAGACAAGAAAGAGATCTGGAGGGATGTGAACGAGCAGATAGTGACAATGTGGCAACAGAGACGGAACACAACCGAAAAAAGAAGAACCACTGCAAAATTCTTTCCTGATGTCAGAGAGCGTTGCAAAGCGTTCTGGGTAAAGCCGGACCATTACACCTCGCAATTCTTTACAGGATACGGTAACTTCAAGAGCAAACTAGCCAGCATGAAGTTGAAGAATGATGACATATGCATATGTGGTGAGGCACATCCTGGAAGCATGCACAATATACGACGAAGAGAGAAGAATTTTGAAACAAAAGGTTGGCAATGAACTGCAAGAAACTCGTGAACAAGAACAATCTCAAGGCCTTCAAGGAATTCGCAAGAAAAGTGCTTCGAAAGAAGGAAGAACTAGAACTGGAGATGGAAACAGAACTCGAATAGTGTGAAGGAGAGGCCTACATCATAGCAACCCGGAGTCTCTGGAAAACTGGGTAACTCGGTGGACTGGATTCACTTGGTCGCAGTGAGCAGGATCATCAAGGAGTGGAACGAAAAACATCAGGAGCAAGTTGCGTCAGAATTAATCTGCATCAGAAGTCACGTAAACCAGGCGAGATCTGCATCAGGAAAACAACCCAAACGCCGATACAAAGATGAAAAAGAGGGATGAAGGAAACCACCCAGGATTCAGATGTTGCTGGCCGCCGAGTAAAGGCCGGTTAAAGAAAAGAAGGACCGTAGGTATGCGAAAGCAAGGGACAACAGGGGCAGTGGAGGGCTTTCTTTTTTTTATTGATTTGGGGATCAACTTGATCGTGACACCTTTCCAGATGTTTGGAAAAATAGAAGTTTAAAGTGAGCTGTTCAGTGTGTCCAGTAAACGTGGAATAAATGATGAGAAGGCCAGAGAGTACCACTGCACCGGTACGGAGATCTTTGAAGTGCACGAAAGATTATTATAATGTAGTACTTTTGTATGTTAGAAAGATTATTTGTTGGTCTTTATCATGGGTACAATAATAAATAAAATGCGGTATCGAGAAGTTTGGTTGGTCATTTTTTTATAATCGTTTATTGTATAAAAATTGTTTGCGATTCATTATTTTATGATCTATCGATATTCATGAATTTATTAGTAATTATTAAAAAAAATTAAAAAATCTAAATTATGCAGGATAAAAAATTTATAAGTAACAATCAGTCATTTGTATTTTCTATATAACGAAGAAAAAGATATAATGACAAATGTTCAACCCCCTCACTATTTTTCTTCGGCTATTTGTTGTAAAATTTTCAGTTTCTAACATATCACGTTTTAAACAATACAATTAATTAATTACAGAAAACATTCTAAATGTCAATATGTAATGAAATTTTGTGAATGAAGTTAAATGTAACGTTTTGTTTTTATATTATAATAGTTATAAAATGAGAAAATCCATGAACATAATATTTTTATTATAGAAATGAAAGATTTCATTCAATAGACAAAAAGTAGTCGCGTGGTTTATTTCCTGAGAAATTGTAATAAATACTGATTTGTATTTGTAAATATGTAACGTACAAACTTTTTTGTAAGATATTTTAACTTTTTTTCGCAATGGAAAACTTTTTGTTACTATAAAATAATAACTATATATAAATCATATTTTTATGTATTGAAAAACAGTCTTTAAATAGTTTTATCTCTTTCGATCAAGTGTTTATATGAAATACTTTTTGCCAAACATAATTAAAATGTTGTGCCGATTGGCACTTTTCATTTTTGTCATTGATTGTTCATTGATTGTTGATGATTTATAATTGATTCCATTATTGGATCATTTCATATAACCACAGTATACCAAACATTGTTTCATTTAAAAATGTCATTATAGCAGGTAAGTGAATATATTATTCAAGATTAACTAAAGATGTAATTAATTTTTAGGTTGTTAATTATGCAGTCCGTTGAAATAAATAGTTTGATATAATTTGGTTTGATCACAATAACATTACAAGCTCTAAAAAATCTAAATTGTGCAATAATAAAAAGATGTTACAACTAAAAATTGAAAAGTTATTGAAATGAATATCTCAATGAAAAACCATTTGGCCTATAAAAGCATAGCTTTAATGATTGATACAAAAACATATCAAACTGCTTTTCTTCTAGAAAATTAAAATCTGGATTTTAAAATTTATTGACATAAAAAATGAAGTAACAGATTAAGTTTATTATTGCACAATTAAGGTGAAAGCCAAAGTAATAACTTATGTCGAAACTTGAGTTTGTTTATTGCATTCAACTTTGCCATCTTGTTTTGAAACATTGGTAGTGGCATTGAGATTGTGCTTTTTCTTATGGCACATCATGGTCGAACGCGAGACAAATGTTTTAGCACAAACATCGCATTCATAGGGCCGTTCACCGGTGTGCAAACGCTTATGAATAGCCATGGGGCTAAACTGTGTAAAGGTTTTACCGCAGACATCGCAACGATAAGGGCGCTCACCCGTGTGAGAGCGCCGATGGCACTGCAATGCAGCACGGCGAGCAAAAACTTTAGCGCAGACTTCGCATTTGAAACTCTTTTCACCCGTATGCATTGTTGAGTGAATTTTGAGGTCCACTCGAGTTAGAAAGCCTTTGCCGCAGACTTCGCAGAGATAAGGTTTTTCACCTGTGTGAATACGCAGGTGGGTGTTGAGGTAGCTCTTGCTCACAAACATTTTGTTGCATACCATACACGGATACTGCCGGTTGTCGGTGTCTGAGTGAATCTTCTGATGGCTTTTGCACAGGCCTTTTGTAATGAATCTGCGACCGCAAATCTCGCACATGTATGGCTTTACACCCAAATGACGATTCTCATGATCCAGCAGTGACTGTTTAGTTTTGAAATTTTGATCACAAGTCGTGCATCGATATGGCTTCAAGTCTGAATGCACGCGTTGATGCACGATCAAGTAACTCTTGCATTGAAAACCTTTTCCACAGGTCGAGCAATTGTAATCGAACTGACCAGTGTGCGTTGCCGTATGTTGTGCCAAACCTGCAAATCATAAAACATCACTATATAATTCCTCATCAATAAATAAATTTAAACTTTGCAGATTAACCATTTTACCTATTTTACTGCGAAATGCTTTTTCACACATTGCACACTGAAACGGTTTCTCTCCAGTGTGTTTTCTCATATGCTCCTGCAATTTGTAATTTGTGCGATATTGTTTGCCACATTGGTTACAAACTTTCGGAGTCCATTTTTGTCTTACACTCGGTTGCTTTTTAGTTTCATCTTCCGAGTTGAACAGTGCTTTCTGTTTAGAGCACTTGCTTTCTTTATTGTTCTGAGGTAATTTGTTTTCAAAGAAATCACAATTTTGCTTATGAACATCCAGCATCTCCACGCTGGTGTAATAGATACCACACTCGCAGGAACAAAAATGCTGATCAAAATGTGTAGACAAACTGACAGCATCCGGCGATGCATTGTTACAGAACGGACAAATGTGCCAAGCTGCACCTATCTGATCAATCGTAGGATTGTTCAGCGCGGACTCTAATAGGGATGCTTTTGTTGACTTGTTATACTCAACTATTATTCTTTCGTTTTCGACTATAACTTGACTTGTCGACGGTAATGATTCTGGGTGCGACACATCGTGGGCCCTGTTTTCATGATTGTCTCGTTCAGAAGTTCCTTCTTCGGAGTTTACAGCAAAGGCCGTTGATGATACCTAAAATTGATGAATTAACAGTTAGTTTGAGCATGGTAAAGTATCATGAACATAAAATTGTCCATAACATGACCTACATTTCTTAGATGTTGAGGTGCTAAGGGTTTCGATACATTTTGATATTCATTTTTGATTGTTACAGCTTCACAGTAATGCACCATCTGTGTTTGAGCGTTATCCTCTGGATTGATTGCTGTCACATAATTTATTCCTAGTTGTCCAAGAGAGTCGCTCACGGTCAAATTTTCTACAACAGTAATATCTTCATCAAGGTGCATTGCTATCTGATGATTTGAAACCTGAAACCAGATGATTCCAATTATCTAATTTATTCTTAGGTCGAGACAAAATATACAACAGTGAAATGTTGTGTTTACCATTTGTACAGTTTCGCCATCCAAGCAATTAATCCCAGTGACTTGGATATCATTTTCCCGGTGTGCCATCTCTTCTTGTACAACAACCTGTTCTCCTCCAGTCAAACTCATCTCGTCCATCACGTGTATCGTGTGGATTGCTTCTGCATTCTCATTTGTTGAGCTGACGTGTTTATGAATCTCTTCAATGGTTTCTAAATTACTTGTCATATCCAAGTTGTCTTGAATATCCGCTAAATCTTCCACACCATTCAATCGTTGTATTGTTGCAACATCCTCTTTCGTGATTTGTTTCAACATCTCTATAAACATACCCTCGGTATGCAACACTTTCTCACGAAAATCAAACAGTTGATCTAATTTGAATGCACATTCTTCGCAAACTACCTTAGGGAGCTGATCAGTCATTGAGACCTGCAAATAAATAAACAATTTTATTAAAAAATATCATTAAGCATGGATTGTTTCGTTTAAAATTTGCAAATAGAATGAAAAAAAAATAAATGACACAAAATTACCTGGACAGGAAGACAAGTGACTATTTTTTTAGCTATGTTACGCATTTGTTCCCCAGCTTCAAAGATTGGCAGGCCCATAAGGATGCCAGTTTTTGTGGCGCACAATCGGCATAGATAGTCAAACTCTTCGACCACAGTCATTTTGGCGTGAGGTTCAGGACAAAAGAGCGTTGTTGAAATGATTACTTGTCGAGCATAGACAAACGCAACCCCGCTCGTGCATTACGAATGAAACTGACAACAGTTTCATCAACGCCGATCGGACAGCAACACGCTGCCGATTCAACAATTATTATCAATTAAATAATTGTCAAACGAACCTTTATTGACTTGTCCTGTTGATGATGCTATAGAAATCGCCGCAAAATACACACGTAATTTCTGCCATTTCTTTTATATGGAATTCACAAGAATAACATGGAGGTGACGTCTGGTGTAAAAATATTGAACTAATGTTTTTATTTTTTGCGGTCGGTAAGGCAGAAGAAGGCTTTGTAAATTTTCGATTTACGAAGAAATCAATTTTTCGAATTTACTGTGACTTTAAGATATTTTATCAGAATATATTATAAGATTAAACGAACAAACTATGAGAAAAAATTGAAAATTTTTTATTTTATTTTGATCTTTACATAAATTATCTTTTTTCGAAAAACAAATGAATTTGAAAAATGTTGAAAAATGAAAATTAAAAAAAGTGAGTGGAAATGAGAGATGTAGATATAATTGTTTAGTATTGGAAATTGGGGTTAAGGGTCGGTGATCAGGGCGATGAGAGAGCGAGCGCTGAGACATCTGTGCGCGCACGTAGGTGTTCGCAAGGAGAGAGAGGAGAGAGAAGTCGGTGCATGGCGTTGGCGCGCACACACAGACGAAGAGTAAAGAGACGGAAGGCAGTCAGACAGGGCAGAGCAGACACTCTCAAATATAATAGATTGGAAGTGGTGCTCGTGTGGATGATTGGCGAGTGAATTGCGTAGCATCGTCGGAACGATCAGCGTTGGTGTGAACAGACAAGTCATCCGGTCGGATCTGGTGTGTGTACGTGTATGTGTGAGTGTACGTGAGTGTGCAGTGCAAAATGATCGCCATCTTTGCGGGCGCACGAATTTGAGTTGGCGCAAATCCGGACTGTTTGTTGGGGCAGAAAAGGTATCAGGTTAGAGGATGAGCTTCGAAAGGAACGCCGCGGGGAAGGTCGCGGTGCCCGACGACCTGCGCGACCTCCTCCTCGAATTCACCATCAGCTACCTGCTCGAACACCCGGACGACCTCATCGAGTACGCGGTCGAGTTCTTTACGAGATTGCGCGACAACAGGCAAAACCTCATCACACGCTCCAACGCTCAAACGTGCTCGTCCACGCCGGACGAGTCTGTCGAGGAAGGTATCCGACCGCCTCAATCGATTATACCCCGTCCAATAGGCTTATCAAACTCACCAACTCAACATCACTTATCAATTGTTTCTTTTTCAATCATTTTTCCATGTCACGCTCGGGTATTTATTACAATAACATAACATATTTACAAACTCTACTTGTCAACCTCACTATTTTCTCTTCATGTCAATTATTATAGAAATTTCCTTGCATCTTTGAACCACTCATCCTACATCCAATTGCAAATTTTGCATTCAGTAATGAATCTAGTTGTATTTGCCGAATGCCGCAAAATTTTTTTTTCATCTTTTTTTTTCTCATCTCATTTTGAGTCCCGTTCTCTCTATACAAAATAAAATATAGGATATATAAGATAGTTTATTGATTGGTATACCCCATTAGCATCAGAATTGTGTACTTTTATTTGACAAGTAAATATTCGCTCGGCTGCATTGAAAGTAATTGAAAACTTATTGGGCTCATTGGAAAAGATGAGATGAGACAAATATTTGAACGTATTCTTTGATCGCTGCTATTAATTACACAAGTGGTAAATTATATTATATTTGGAACAAGTTTATGAGCTCGAATCGTTGTAAACTTATTGTGACTGACGAAGGCAGATTAACATCGTTTCTTAATTTATCGTCATTGTTAAAATTACCATTCAGCAGCAACAACAGTAAAAAAAGTTTTGCTTTCCATTTTCATGTTAGCTAAGTCAATTTGCGACCAAACTTTCAGTTCAAATTATTGAAATTAATCCATAAAACAATTCAATTTGACTGGTTTGGTGTTGTGTGATCAAAATTTGTTATTCAATTTGTGGGTAAACAAAATGTACCTCAGTCGTTACATAAAATGTACATTTATATTGCGGATGAATTAATTTTATCAGTTCATTTCAACTCACAACATTTGTTAGACGATTTGAATTCATCCTTAAAAATTAATTTCAAATTCAACCTTTACTTCTCAATAACAAAACTTAAATAGGCGATTTGCTTTTTCTAGTTTAAAAGAAGGATAATTTTACAATGCTGTCATTGAATTTGCTCCATCGCAAGTACTTAATTTACATTTGAATTGGCATTTCATAGTTAACAAGCGTATTTATTTCATTTCCACTTGTCGTATTGAGAATCACCAGTTTTTTAAAATCTTATCTTTTATTTAAACATACACAACAATTTTTATCACAAACAACTATGTACTAAAACTTTTCATTTTATGATAACTAAAAATAGTTGAAAACAATTTCAATACATTTTAATACAAAAGATTAAACAAAAAATAGACCTTTTATATTATATAAATAAATTAGAAAAAATAGGGACAGCAATGTTAAGAAAAGTGTGATTTTGTTTTCAGAACCACCCATTAATAGGTTTCAATCGCGGAGGAAGAGTGTATTTGCAGAGACATACAATCCCGAAGAAGACGAAGAGGAAGAAGGAGTAAAGGTAAGCTGTATTTATTTCACGTAACATCAAGCAATAAATAATCATTATACTAATAGTGAGATTGTCTCGTAAATAATATAAACTTTCTTTGTTGGAAAATCTCAGATCAGGAAAGTAACTACGATTTTATTTTACTACACATTAAGAGAACACTACTTCAGATTATTTGAGATATTGCAAAAAATATTATTTTAATTCCACCATTAAATCAAAAGAATTACAAATATTATTTAAAATATTAAAAGTAGGAAATAAAATAGCAAATCGGTTTTGTGATGTACACCACGAATTTTAAATGTCAACAATAGAATACCCGGTGGCATATTTTGTTACCAGTGCTAAAATGTTAATTGTCTGTGTACACTTATTTTAATGTGAATTACACATTTTATGTTAATTTTTATGAAGTTAAATGTTCAAAATTATCGACTATAATTTTTTATCATTTTAAAGTGAAAACAAGATTTCCAAATTTTGGTAAAATAAGTCCAGATGTTATAGTGTTAATGATACAGTTTCTGATTTATTTTTCAATGTTGAACTGCACATTCTCAACTGTCAAAAAAGATTAACAAACTGTCAACAAATACAAATCGTTAATAACATTAAATATTAAAACAAAGAACAAATATTTAAATAAATAATTTGCATTTGCAATTGCATTTTCCGTCACATATTGGTAAACATTCGAATCGAATACAAAAACAAACCGGCCTGTCAAAAATTGTTGATCTTTGAATTCAATGACCAACAATTTTTCAATGATAATTGAGAAAATGAAATTTGAGATGTGAATTGGCCGCGGAATCAACTCCAGGGCAAAATCAATCAACTTTTTAAAAGGGAGATTGTGGATTTAATTAGGATTAGACATTAAGTGCGCGTTTCGCACGCATTACATCAATTTATAATAAATTTTGCAAAAAACATTCGTATAAATTAAATGAGAAATTAATTTGTCAATTTCCTTAAGTTTTTTGTGTCACTTTGAGTTTGAGAATTGTGTCCCTTTAAACGATTTGGTAGAAAACTATTTTCTATGAACCTTTTTTTTAATTTTATACCATTTAATCAAAATAATTACATTTTGAAATATTATTTAAAATTACCAATTCGATTGGAATTAACAATTTGCTGGGTCATCGTTGCAAATCGTATAAAAAACTGGCTAAGCTTTGTATGTGTGCAAGAGTCACTTCTAAAAATCTAATTGGTTGTAACAGGTCACGTGATGTGAAGTCAATATTTTGATTGGTACATAACCTAAATTCAGGGCCGTAACAAGCAAAATGCTTGTCCCAGCAAACGGTTACAGGAACGTTATTTATTTGATAATTTAGATTTAAAAACATTCTTTCAGATAGACCTATATATTGGTTTTGTAATTTGCACCACTAACCTCAAAACTACTTTGTGATTTGTTTCAAACGGTTAAAACGGATAAACGTTTGAATTCGAATCTTATAAAAATAAACTATAGCCCGCGGTCCGTCAATAAATAAAATATTACGCACGAATTGGCCGTATACCCAACTTCAGGGTATCATTAACATTTCTAATATATATGGAAGATGGAGGATGGATCGTGGAAGATGGAGAGGACTTGGAAATGGAGATAAATAGATGTATTCTAAATGGAAAAGAGGGATGGATGGAATGAGTGGAATCCATCTTAAATATTGTAAAAAATCGAAATGATGGAGATAGATTTCCAGTTGATTTAAAGGTATTTGTTTTTTTTAGATCACTTTCAAATCGGTATTTGATTTTGCATCATATCCTGTGCTCTGTCCTCGGTATAGTAATTCTGCTAAGAAGTTGGCACTAAGTCAATCAAGTCTGAGTGTCTACTGCGAGCACACATGAGTTTAAAATGACAATGTATCACAGTGGCCTACAACTAAATGTAAAACATTCACTTCGTAGGCTTATTCAACTCATGATATTGATTGTTGTACATGTGCCTAGCCACTGTCGCAGTTAGATTTGCACCAAACGAATCACTTGCAAATACAAGTAAAAACCATTTTTTGTAGTGTTTTTGTAATGGTACAATTGTAATGGTTTTTGATTGTTTTCTTCAGAAGTCTTCACATCGTATCGGAAACTGCAGAATAATACGTCACTTTAATTTATTTTGACTTATTTGGACGTATTGATAAACATCAGCAAAGATAAAAAAAATTTTGAAAATTAACTTCTTATTGAAATATATACTATGTATATATTTACTTATAGGTTACTATTACTTGTTTTATATATAACGTTTATTATATAACTTATAGGTTATTATTATAGTTGCCTTATATAAGTATGCGAGTTGTAAATAATTTTGATAGAATATTTTAGTTTACAAATAATGAGTTGATAAAAAGGAAAAATATTGGTTAACTAGAGTTAATGATTGTGAAAAAGCGTATCAATGAGATTCCGTGCACATTCTGGTGCGCGTCTCATTCCAAGATGAGACAGTTGTCAAGATCAATGCGGCGGCTTCAAGATACGTGTATGATCTATATACTGTATATGTAGAGGCAAACGCTCGTGTGCTGTCATCGCGTATTTGGTGTTATATGTACATCTAATGGCAAGGACTCTCAGCATGTAATTAATTATGCTGCATGGCAAATATTGACCCGACGACACATTTCATATATTTCCAATTGTCCTTAGTTTAATTTCTTGTTATGTCACATCAGTGTACTATATATTTCACAGTATATTTTATATACGGATGTGATATTATATATATATATATATATATATATATATATATATATATATATATATATATATATATATTCATTTTTGTTCATAAATAGAACCTTTTATTTATTACATTATTTTGATTTAGGGTCAGAGCTAGGAGATTTATCCCGGCGCCCCATTGTGGCTGATAATAGCTTTTCCATATTCAGAATTGGTATCAAAATAAAAGGGCGGATGATGATTTTTTTTTGATCGCACGCCACGTCTCTTAGATTGATCATGGAGATGACTCAATTTCTCATTGTGTAATTTTATTTTCTCAATGATGAACAATGGGCTCCCGATTAATTGATCGAAGATGCGTTGATTCATCATGTTGATGATTTAGCATCAAGCGGAGTGCATACTTCATTTATTAACAAATTGTTATCAAATCAATCACTCAACGTTTATCATAAAGAGCGTACAAAACACAATAAATAATCAAAGAGCCCATTAAGAAAATCAATCATTATTCATGTCACCAAAACTTTTTTCGTTCATCATGCCATTTTTTTTATTCAAAACTTTATTCTTTCTCACAGAATCGTTCAAATCGCACTCTTAACTCAATTTGACCTGAAATGATGGCATTCTTTTTGTTGCGGATAATTAATTAAATTTAAGTGTTTTCTCCGTTGGAGAGGAAATATAGAGGGTAAGAAAGTTAAAAAAAATAAAAAAAATGGGTCAAGTTTGATTCGCAAATTATTAATGAATGTTGAAAATGAAACGAATCAAAATTGTTATTGGATTTTGCGTGCAGGCATAGTTTAGCAGGTCTTTTTGTTATTGCATTCGATTGAAGCTGACTTTTCTTTCTTATATTACGTCGCACAAGCACTTGGCTCAATAATTTTGGCGCCGTGCTTACATACGCGAGTACGCCGCATCAACCGATTTGCACCCTATCGATCAACTGACCAATGAAGCCGCAAAAGATTTTGAAACAACCCGCAATTTCGTTGCCAATCAAGCGTTAAATTAACGATCAAGAAGAGATACAACCATGTCATTATATGTTTAACCTTCTTCGAAGTATATAGTTCTAAAAAAATTATTTTTATTCATAAAAATAAGAAGAATTTGATTTTCATTTTGATATTAAAATCTAGATAGAAAATCATTTTTTTCAGGTGTAAAAAATTGTACATATTTGTTTTCACTTTTAAAAATACACATTATTGAGTACAAATTTGTTTATTTATTTAGTTTGAAAATAAGATTTACAAAACACTGAGAAAATAAAACAAATTTGGCTTGCTAGCTAAGCAATTTATGCTTTTTTCGACAAGAAACCTGATGTTGAAACATTTGTAGGTCGGCAAATACTGTTTGCTGAAGAAAGTGAAATAGTTTGACCGACAAATACGGCTGACTGAGTAAGAAGAATACACCGACCGGCCAAACAGAATTCCTCCATTTATGTTTAATTCATAAAAACTAAAATTGTATTTTTTCAACAAATAAAAAAAAAAGTTTTGTCTTTCTCAGTGAAAATTCCAGATATGAAATTTGTGTTCAGGCTTTTACTTATTTATTTGGTATTACGAGGTATATTGAAAATTACCTTTTTTTTGAAATGGATTAGTAATTTTTACTAATGTACCGAAGAAGTTAGTCAGGACACGATTGACTACTACATTACATTTCTTAAGAAAGTGATCAAAAATAAAATATAGGTATGACAATTTGTTAACCACATATGAAATTTTACTATTTGGATTGGATAATAATTTTTAAATTTGCGCGCGCATATTTTGTTCAACGTTTGTATGCAAAGTGCACTCCATGTCGCTTATCTCCATTAGGTATAACAGTTTGAGGTCTAGAATGATTGCGCACACGAGGGACTGCGAGAGACCGGTGTTTGAGACTCAACAATCGTCATTTCAAACTTTCTCAGTAAATAATGTTGAATGAATAAAGAATGAAATGAACTAAAAATGTTATATATTAAAAAAATTTGAAATATCTCATGGCCTTAAAAAATGTCAACATAAAATTCGATAACAAATTAAATTTTTTTCAAATTGTGCTTAAAATAAAATTCATAAACTGGATTACCCTAGTAAAAATTAAAATAGGGCCCCTATAAGGCTTGCCCGACAAACAACCCGGGCTCCTTAAAGGCAATTGCTAGTCTGGAAACTGGCCCTTACAACGTATGTGACGCTTTGCCCCATAAATATCTTTAAGGGCGACCCTTTAAAGGCCCCGGACGGGCCCTGATCGGGATTGCCATTTTTAAAAATTAATTAAAAAAAATGTTTAATAAAATAATTTATATTATTTTTATAATTATTCTATTTATTTTGATTTGTTTTATTTTTAAACCATTTATAAACTGGGATTTCTAATAAAAAAAATCAGGATTGAGTTTGAGGATACGAACCCAGGCCTCTAAGGTGATAAGACACTGTCTAGTCCACTGGACCACCAGGACATTTCAGTCTATGATACTTATTGGGAAACTGACTCATACGATAGATGTGTATTTAAATATAAATAGATATGTTTTAAATTATAAATTTGTTTTTTATAAATTATTATTATATAAATTATTAAATTATTAATACTGACTGAAAATCATTAAAAAATTTTGGTTTGAAACCCTTGACTTATAAATATGTTGTGAAAAAAACAATTACACATAAAAAAACAAAAAATTTGATGGTTTTTATTATTACATGATTTGATGATTTTATTAATTTTTATTATTATTGAAATTTCATTAGGGCTTACTAATGGCCCTTATTTGGTCCTTGTAAGGTAATTGACGGGTCAAGCATCACACACCCTCAAAACGCCCTGATAAAAACTATAAAGGACCTTTCGCGGCACCATAAAGGACAACCCCTTTTATCAGGGCAAGCCTTTAAAGGGCCCTAAATATTAACAAGGTGCGTCCTAGAAAATGTTTACTAGGGTAGTAATTTTTCATGTTTCATATCACGGTCAACCTTGTACTGCTAAACCTAGTAAAAATTACTGCTTCATTTCTTTGCGAGTACTTATTTTTAATATACACTGGTCAAAAGAAAAAACGCAACACTTCCCATAAGAATTACATATAAAGTGTTGCATTTTTTATTTGGACCAGTATATAAATCTGAATTTTCAATCCTGACGGATAAGATTATAATTAAAAGTATGCCAACTTTTGATGGGGATCGTATAAGACTGACGAATCTGCGCACAATTATGAACCCTTTGAAAACATTGAAGATAACTTTACAGGTTAACATAATGAGAGGCTATGCAACCCGGAAAAAAAGTCTAGGCCTGATCAGAACTGGAAATATTCTTGATCACAACAAAAATAATGTTTTGAACGAAACGTTTTTGTAGTCACATTTTAAACATTTCAAAATGTTTTCCAATCTCATTAGTATTGTGAACATTTTGAAATATTTAAAAAGTGACTACAAAAACGTTTCATTTAAAACATTATTTTTGCAGTGATTAGTTCAAACTATATCAAATTTATAAAATTTTATCTGATTCATGTCTGATTTTACATGACCAGACAAAATTTTGTGGAATTAAGTCCATTCTCAGGTCTGATCAGACCTGGAAAATGAGTAGATCTGATTAAATTCCCATGTCTTCCCATGGAAAATTTCCATGTCTGATTATGCATGATTTAATCTAACTTAATCTGTCCAGACATGGAAATTTTCCTGAATTCAATCAGATTTACTCATTTTCCAGGTCTGATCAGACCTGGACTTTTTTCCTAGAAAGTATAGAGTAAAATGAGAATATATGAACGAAATTCGTTTAAAAATGTTTCTAAATAAAAAGTTTTTGTTTTAAATAATTCAACATACAAGCGGCATTGTTTAAACATGTATTTCAAAGTTCAGTTTAACTAATTGAATTCTTTTTCGTTGATAGTAACACAAAGTTCCGCGTCTAATAAGAGCAGATAAGTCTGCATGCTGTTTTAATTTGTCAATCAATAGCGTTGATATTTTTAGAGCACATCGATTGTTCAGAGTTCAATGATCGAGTAGCATTATTCTTTTTTTATTCTAAAAAAAAAGTTTAGTGAAAAAAAATTTCTCAAGCGTGCTACTCAAAATTTTATCCAATTTTCTTATATGCATAGAATCTCAATGTTTTTCTTCCTTGCTGATGCGAATTTCGCATCTTTCGAAAATTGAAATGAAAAACTAATTCGAATGGATAAGAAAAAAAAGAATAAATAATAAAATAATGAAAGCATATATTGATTTTTCTGTTTGCTTTGTGACACGAAAAATGCGGAGTGGTATCAAATTAAATGACGCAGCGGTATTAAGAAGACCGAATGAATTTGGAATTAAATTGTAACATATGACAACGTAATTGGATGCAGCGTAAGAGTCTCATGAGAGACGGAATACATTGTAGTATCGCTTTCTGCCGGTAGATTGCTCACAAATTTAGAGTAAGCAAATACCGACGCCCCCTCTTAGCTGTTACGGCAACTCTCCTCAAATTGTTGAATGTAAGTGCCTTTTATTGCGACATATTTTGCGATTATATTTAAATTTATTTAATTTATACATATTATTATTATTTTGGGTGAGAGTCCATCTCTCACGAGGCTTTATATAATTACAGTTTAACTTCATTACAGGTAAGTTCGTTTAACACTTCAGCGGTGTAAACAACTCCCTCCACTGAGCGTTATATAGAATGAGATGCCAATAGTAAGAAAAAGTTTTCATTGTCTTACTTTGTTGCGCCTATACTAACGTTGTCAATCTGTCTCTGCGTCGCGATCACGTGACTCATGCATACAAACAACGGCGTCATCTTATTGGCGAGAGTAACACGAATAAGGATCTGTGCGTTTGCGCCAGTAAAGTGTTCAATTATAATTAACTGTTCAATTATATATTAAGTCTCGTTCGAGACGGACAACGTTGTAGATCTTGACAGTCTTTTTGGCACAAAACAAAAAAATGTTTATTTATCTACTGTAACATTTTTTAATCTCTGTTTCACAAACAAAAAATATAATTTTCTTATAATTATTGGCTACAAGTTTTTAAATTTATGTTCAAGAACAAACTTATAAAATCAAATGAACAATTAGAATTAATAAACTAAGTTAACACAGATTCTGCGTAGTTTTTTTCACGCAATTATATGTTTCTATTATAGAACCTTCCAGACATCTGGAAACTCTGAGATCAGCCTGCAGTCTTATGAATTAAACTCACACTTACGCCTTTCTTCAAAGCCGCTGAAGTTGACGCGTGCCTTGTCGAATAACCCAAAAAATCTTTTTTTCACTTTTGCCCTGATCATCTCTGAGATCTTTCGTTATAAAAATATATCTCTCAATTGTTTTCGCATTATGCAAACTTGGTTTTTCACGAATATATGGAAATGACAACAATGGTTGTACGGTTCCTGCATTGCAAAAAAGTTGTCGGTCGATGTGTTTTAAATTAAAACAATAGACACATACTTAATGTTTAAATGGCTTTTCTGTTTTATTTCAAAAGTGTTTTACAGGAAACGTTTTGAGAAATTAAAACATTTGGAGGTTATACGTTTAGATATACATTTTGAGGTTAGGTGTTTCAAAATAATACACTTTTATAGATTGAAAATTTTGGATAACACGTTTAGCGAGTGTTTTGAAACTGTACCCTGAAATGTTTTTGAAAACACGTACTGTCTGGGATGCGGATCTCTACACCCTCGCTTAAACTACATGTTGGAAAACTTTATCAATGCCAAGGTTTGCAACTTGTGTGCCAAACCTATCGCTAAAAAAACTATTAGTTTTTCTGTGAATTCCGTCAAATCCAGAACTGCCAACGGATAGGTCTTTTTTAAGTGACTTAAGACTACACCCATATCCCAGATGTGATCGTATTTTGGCTTCTGAGGACGAAGTTTGAACACACCCTTAAGAAATCTTGACATATTTTTACTTTTTGCAAAATCAGTGCCTGATGTTAAAGACAATGCTGATCGCGTAGTGTTTATCGTACTGTACGATACCCCTTTGTAAAACTTTTTCGTTAATTTTGTTAAAATATCTTCCTCCGAGATCAAAAACGGGGTTTCACTATTGTTTTTACAGTGTTTGTACCAGCTTACAATAAAACTTGAGGATTCTTCAATCGTTGAGCTTCACAAAAAGGCCATTATATAAATATTCGCTGCTACTTCGACGATGGCTCTGCTCACAAATGACTCCCTAACAACTTGTAGGCAATTAACCTAAGGTTCTTCTTTAACGGGTGCCGTACAAATCTGCAAGGTGAAATCAATAATGAGTCAAACGGTTCAAAAATAATTTGAGCAACTATTCTAAGCAACTTCAGTAACGGATACCATGGCTGGTTAGGCCAGTGTGATATTATGTATACTCTGCGCAGTATCAAACATAGTCTTCCTAATTGTTTTCAGGCTCATTGGAACCTGTGTAAAAACGTACACAAATATTCTTCACATTTCCGTATTCACCCGTGCAGCGAACAGATTCACTGACGGCCGAACGCCCTCACCACCACCTCGAAGGCATAGTCCGCTAGTGCCCATTCAGTGTCTATATCCCTTACTATATCCCTGGATTCCTGACCCGCTTTCGAAGTGTCAGCTGATCTAATACATGAGTCTTTCAGCCAAATATCTTTTTTCTCACACCATAACTAGATACTGGTAACGATATCGTGAAGGTGCTTCATCTGAACGGCACCCATTTCATTGATATAGGCGATAGCCGTGGTGTTGTTGACCTTGAGTAAAATATCTCAACCTTTAAGTACCTTCGCAAAACACTTGAGGCTGAAATAAATTGCCAAAATTTCTAAGTGATTTTTATGAAAATTTCTTTCTTCCTCTGACCAAAAACCTTGGGTTCTCTGACCATCGCAATACGCCTTCAAGCCGGTTAATGACGCATCCGTAAAAATTAACCGCCTAAACTCCAAGTCTCTGAGCGAGTTCGCCACCCTCGGAATCTTATCCTTTCACCAAGTCAACCACGGCTGAAGTGTGAGTGGGAGATCAGTCTTCCTATCATAGTTGTTGTTGTACCTAACCAAACTATGAAACCTCCTCCAATTCCTAAATTAACCTTAATTCAACAAAACAAATTTATCATTTGTTATTGCTGCCTATTCTGACACGAAGTTACCAAGACGAGCTGCTAACTTAGTTACCTCTACTGTTTGTGCAGGTTGGGCTTCGCTGGATCCTACTTATATCTCTTCATGTAAGAGTTGTTGCGAGAGTAGTTCAAACGTTGAGGGTCTTTTCGTGTGTAGGCCTGGTGAGCGCGACCTCGGTTCCTTGGCTGGCCTTGGCAGTTTCCGTGCGAGGTCAAGGAATTTCTTGCGTGATTATTAAGGGATCATGCCTACCTGTCGGAATTTAAAAAATCGAAGATTCGATAAAAATTAACAAAGTTACAAAAAAAAGTTACACATTATAACTGCAAGCAGTTTTGACCCTACGAAGGGAAATTTGAAAGTATGTATTAATTTTGCTGATGACTTCACTGAAGAAAAAGGTAGCTTGTATCAAGTATATTTTACTTGAATGAAGTAATTAAAAAATAGTTGAATTCAGTTTTTATATACTTAAAAATTTATTTAAAATAAACTCTAATTGAGCTCTATTTAACATTTCTATGTTTTTGTCTATACTCGTGAGCATGGACAGCTCTCTCTTCGCTCGTGCTGTCCTGCTCACTCCGTGGGAGTAGCAGGAGTAGCCTCTGCCGTCTTGTAACTAGTCAAGTAATAACTATTTTTTAATTTTTCTATAAAATTTTCTACATTTTGAAGTTATCTCTACAAACAAATGTTGTCTCATGAAACAAAATTACGTTATAATAAATGAAATGTACTTGAATCAAGTACATGTAATGCAAGTATATTATGAATGAAATGGGTTCCCCTCGGGAGGCGGTCATCCCGAGGGCACATGGATCTTTCCGTAGGGGGACCCCTCCCTCGGGTTTCTGCCCGAGGGAGGGGGTCTAGAAGGCCCTCTCGAGGGCCTTCTGGTCCTTCCGAAAGCCCTCGGGACTTTCCGTAGGCACTCGGGTCCTCCCGAAGTCCATTCGGTGGACTTCCGGAGGATCTCTGGATCCTCCCCCGGTCCCAGGACCCCCTTCCGGGGGTACTCGGGAGAGGGGGGGAGATCCTGGAAACCCGAGCGAAAGCAATAGGGAAATTAAAATTTCCCTAAAACCAGCGAGAAGGCCCCGAGAGCCTTCGGGTTCTTCTGGAAGCACTAGGGTCCTCCGAAGGGCCTT
>JAPYZS010000545.1:0-46573 GCA_030522925.1 Trissolcus japonicus | reverse complement strand
ATTACATTTTTGCACTTTACATCAAAATTAGCCTTTACTGTTGTAAACAGTGTGAACATAGCCGCTTGTTCAGGCTCAACAACCAACCCTGATTCACGGGTTTTTTTTCCCCGTGTACAAAATAAAATAATTCTCAGTTATCGTTTGAATATTCATGCTGCTGAATACCAATGTATGCTAAAGTAACAAACGATGTTGCGAAAAGTGCAATGATACATTCTATTAATTGCATGATCTATTCGCGCAGCAATTATTCAATTGTTTAACTTCAACTGTGAATAATTCGGTTGATGACAAATTGATTTTTCAATGGAAGGCAAACTTCCTGGTTACATTTTACGGTTTATTAAATGAAAGTATGAATTGACCAGAAAAATAATATTTTACTTTAACGATAATTTACAAGTGAATAGCGTATGAAATTAATTAGCCTACGGATGTTACATTTCAGATGATCAAGCAGAATACGTGCTGCACACTCTGCTGAAGTTACGTTGCATGACAAACACCTATTTCGAGATTATGAATCCAATTTTACTGTGAGTTCTGCAAGTTTTGCTAAT
Organism: Trissolcus japonicus; assembly: GCA_030522925.1. Classification (NCBI taxonomy): domain Eukaryota; kingdom Metazoa; phylum Arthropoda; class Insecta; order Hymenoptera; family Scelionidae; genus Trissolcus; species Trissolcus japonicus. The sequence goes on along the minus strand of JAPYZS010000545.1, from coordinate 46,010 downwards.
TTAACAATTGTTAACTTTGATTTTCGTTTTGTTTTTATCATGTTAATTGCATAATTTGATTAAAACATTGATGTCTGTTTATAATTTAATTTAAAATTGAATTTTCAGAAAAGTTTTAGAAGATATTAGTCGACGACCAATCTGTGTCGACATATACTTGCCGTTCTTTCTCGTCAGTCGTTTATGGCTAAATAACATCGAGGAAAGTAATATGAAAACCGTCATTATATCGAATGCAAACATTATTCTTGGAGAAAAGATTCCGGCAAACGTGTTAACGTTTTTGAGAAACGAGATTCCGTCTGACAACTTGTCTACAGATGAACTCATGAAACGCGATTTCGACATCCAAAAATGTTGCCACCAATATCTCGAGCAATGGAAAATCCTTAACGAAGATGAAAATGATGAAGATGGCTTGGAAGAAGAATCTGTTCGGAACGATAAAAATTTGAAGACTGCGACTGATGAAAGAGTAAGTTTCTTCCGTAACTATTTTCATAAAATGTTATGGAAAAAGAAAAAAAATTACTTCACCCGAAAAGAAAACATGTTGGCATCTGTTCGGTCTGCTAACATTATTTTTCTTCTCTCGTAAGAAAATATGGTACTCGTCTTGTAAAATAGTACATTGTTATACTAATCACGAAAATGAGTCTTCGTTGCAGGTGGAAGATGACATCCCGAGTCGAAGGCAGGGGTGATCACCACCCGCACAATTGAAATTCATTTTTGTGATCAGCACAACATTACATATTTTTCGTCAAGTACCTCGATAGTGCCACTTTCAATAGTAAAATGATACCATTTTTCACCACACCCATACCTGAGCCAGTTTAGGTTAACTCTCATAGAGACTTAAAATACAATCTAAATTGAGCCGATCTAATTAATAGTAGACACTCGATTAATTATTTACTAGAAAAATCGTGAAAAGTGAATTTTTCGTGGCAATGCTACAAAACTTAAGGTGCGGAATGTGGCACTTTCGAGTTACATAGTAGGAAAAATAATGTTTTGGTTTACAGTCCTCTGAGCCGCCAGAGGGCTACTAACCTACCCTGATAACCACCGTTTATGTAAATGATTTACTAATAAACGAATGAAAAAAAAATGATTTTTGGTTTTTCAAAACTTAGAAATTTCAAGAAATTTTGTTGGTTGTATAAAATTTATGTAAATAATGCAGGATAATGCGGAGTTAGATTTGCATAAATTTTTTATATAGCATTTATGTAAAATTTACACAAAATTTACATAAATCTGGCTATCAGGGTATGTGTTTATAACTTAATTATAAACACATTACTCATTTACACTCGACGATTTACAATCGATGCGTCTTCTATAAACATATCATTTATTCACCGACGCTGCTGTTTCTATTTCAGGTCATGAAACATGACACGAATATTATTTCTCAATTAAATAATTTGAATCAAAAAAGTAATAGTTTGTCATCAAATAATACATTATTAGATAACTCTAAAAGTTTAAAAGTTGTCAAAACTAAGCTTTGTAAAAGTAAAGAAGCTATTGATGAAATTGTTGTTATTGATTTGACTGACGACATTTTAGAAGATGCGAATGAAACAAAAGCCCTGTGGACATTTTCATTTGATATTAGACTTGAAAATACTCTTCAGGATTCTTTTAAATTAATAGAGCAAAAATACCGTCGAACATGCAGATACCAAGAGGAAACAACGGCAACCTATTATAAAGATGATGCAACGACAACAAGTGCAGAAGATATGTCTTCATCTGTAATCGAAAACGTTGACTCACCGGATGGCACTGTAACCTGCGATAGACGGGTCATCACTGAAGAAAATCAAGTGAAAAATATGCTTGCGACACTTGAAGAAAAATGTACAGTTTTTACGTCTGAAGATAGAATTATTGGAAAAAATTTCGAAGATAAAACTATCGCAGCATCATCTGTAGATAAAAGTGTTACATCAGAAGAAGTTACGTCAAATATCGAAACAAGTTCAACAATCGAAGATTCCAAAAAGTCCTCACAAACTGAAGAAACTGTTTCTAATATTGAAAAAGAGACAGCTGTGAAAACACTAGATTCTTCACTACCTACCTCCAGAGAACAGATCATGGTCACAGCGGAATTTGACGAAAGTTCCATAGTCACCCACCAGGATGTAGTCTCAGAACCCTCGAAGGAACAAACTGACAACATGGATGGCTTGCTTCTGTTGGCAAGTGTTTCACAATCAGCTAGTCGGATAAGTATAGAGCCAAAAAATAATATGATTAAAGTCAAAGATTACGCCGATCTGGTAGCAAAAGCATCTTCGCTGGAAACAAAATCGATTTTAATCCGTACAGTGAGTGAACCTGTATTTGTGAACGAAGTGGAAAGCTCTTGTCACAATGGTGCATTCGAGGCTGAAAAGTTAAATGAAATTTCAAACGATGTGGATATGAACGATGTTAAAAATTTCACAGCCTTTGGATTAGAGACCACAAATGCAATTTTAAATGGAGAGACTGTCGTGTTGCGGCCAAAGTTTCCACATAGCAATTTGTACGTTATTAATAAAGCAGTAGACACAAAGAACGATGGCGAGGAGGAAATAAATGAGATGACCAGGGACGAGTTAGAGAAAAATTGTTTGACAAATTGTCCGAATATCTCCAAACTGTGTCTTTCCTGCCAACATATTTGCAAATCTTGCGGCATGAGCCCTCTAAAGACAGCGAACTCGTCTCGTTACGTTTCCTGTGCCACTTGCACGTACGAAGTCGCGACGTACTGTCGACAATGCACTTATTACCTTCCGAAGCAGGAAAACGATATTATGCGAGCGAACCCCACAATCAACATGATGGAAAACGTATATGAAGAAAAGCCTTTGGAAGCCGGAATGAGGTACATGCCACTTCGCGATAAAGCTGCATGCGATAAAGGCGCATATGAAAAGGTTGCGTACGAGAGGGATACATACGACAGAACTACTTACGGAAGGGATAAATACGAGAAGGATTCGTACGAAAAAGCAACGTTCGAAAAGGTCACGTTTGAAGAAAATGCAGACAAAGCGATCGCTCATAAAAGTGCGATGGAAGACGCGGGAAAACTCGACGGCTTGATGGAGGATTCTTCAACTCACGAGAATGCGAGCAAATTGCCATTTAAAAAGAGGTTGAAATTCGACAGCAACTTGAACATGAGAAAAAATCAAAGCGAGATAACCAGTGAAGCTAACATGATGAAAAGCATCCGACACTGTAACAAGACCAGCATCCGTCACAACATGGGTCCCAATGTACAACTTAACAAAAAACCTTTCGTCCATAGTCAACCGATCGTCCATAAAAATCACCAACCCTGGGTAAAATATTCTGCTGATCTCAAGGTCTCAAACAAATTGCAAACAGTTCCCAATAACGTCCATTCCACTCATCAATCATGGATCCAACACAGCGAGTTCAAGATTCCAAAGAACGTGCATCCAAGTAATCACCAAATCCACATGAACAATTGGATCCAGTCCAAAAATAATACTGTTGGTTGGAACTTAGTACAAGCGCCATCTTCTGAGAAGCCTGTAAAGAAAATGAAGAGTACGTCACGAACAAAAAAAACTAACGATCCTGAAGTCAGAAGCTCTGCGCGAATTTCAAAACGAAATATCCCAAAGATTGACTACACTTATTCAGAATTTCTGGAAGAGGAAGTCCAATCACCTAATACAGCTAAACGACGGAAAAAAAGCGCACGATGATCGAGTACAAGTAATCATTGTCATCAAGTGAAAGATGTCGTGAATAACGAATCTTACAAAGAATTGACTGAGAATCGTTCATTTCGTAATATTGTTAAGATTATAATTTGTACTCCGAAAACAGTATTGTAAATTTAGGGTGAAATTTATAATTGATTAGCAGATGATGTCCAAAAACGCTGATGTAAAACTTTGTTTACAGCTTCTGCACCAGTAATTTTCTTGTATTGTAAATTGTAAATACCAAAAAATGTAGCAGAACAGTTACGTTTAGTTTTGTTTTTAAACTTGATAATAATGTGCTTGTCCGATTAGTAATTGAATTTTTCAGACAAATAAGCGTGCAAACAAATGGTGATGCGAACAAATTTTACATTGAAATCTAAGATCCGTATCCTTAATAATATATAAAAAAAAGAAAATACTTCTTCTTGTTCGTTTGTTTATTTGTTTATTTGTTTGTCTCAAATGAACTTCAATACCAAGTATTGAAATCAAGTTGTAACATATGCTAGATACCAGTAAAGCAAAATTTTCTTTTACTATTCTTGATAAATAACATATCTTTCATTTCTGTAGGCTTCTTTTTTAATGTCTTAGATTCGCTATAAAAGAGGTAAAAATCAGAGTTTTTTGTAAAAAAAAATATAAAAGGCAACATAAAACCTGATTTCAAGTAAAATAAATACGAAATAAAATACAATTCTTGTTTTTTTTTTATTTTTGGTCGTACTTATGAATTTAATCAAATATTCGTGGGGCTATAGCTCTCAGGAGACATTAAAAAATAAGCCATTTCATTTTCTTGTAACAAACAGACAAAACACAGTCCAACATTTTTTATATACTTCTTAAGGATATTCTCCCGGAAAACCTGGACGAAGCTGGGTATTGTAGCTAGTTTAATAATTAAGAACAAAAAATTGTAAATAAAGAATTAGATTCTCGAAATTTTTAATTTATTTGAAGTTTTGCTTTAATTTGATTGACCTCTAAATTTAAATATTATTGTTCGTAATTTTTAAAGATGACCTTCATTCTTGATTGAATGACACTAACAATAATCAAGATGAAGAAAAAGATTCGTATACATAAACACCTAGAGCAATCCTTAGCTCTGAATCGTTGAAACATTTCATGATGACAAAATAAACTCAACATAAAGAATAACATATTATAATAATTGTAGTCAGACTATAAGCTCCGCTTTATGATCAAAAGTATTATTGTCTTGTAAACTTATTGAAATTTTAAATTTAGTTTGTACAGTAGTCCGACAGTGTAAATACGAGATATTTTTGCTGATCAGCGTTGTAATTTGCGAATATTATTATGAAGTCAAAACGAAGTAGTTCGATACCTGTACGAGATAATTTAAAATAAGATGACACGATTATATCCGATTATAACTTTTAGAAAATTAATTCTAATCGGCTATTACAGATATATCAATTTCGTTGAATGATTAAGTTTGATTTGTAAATATTTTGGTTATAAACACTTTTAAAAATAATTTAGTATAGAGGAACATACTGAAAAAATAAAAGCATAATTAAATTAACAGCTCGAAATTATTTATGCGTCAAAAATATATATTTCATGACTTGAAAAACCATCAGAAGAATCAATAGTTCGTTATTACAAACAAACTATGAATTGGTTATAAAATATTGAATTGGTATGAAGTAATAGGACTTTCTCACTTTGTTTGTAAGAAATTGAATATTTGTTGTGAGCCTCCTTTGTGAATCAATTCATGAATTTTTATAAAAAAATTACATGAGTTTTTGAATTTTTGATATACCATGAAAACTGATATTCTCGTGTTAATCTAGTGATGTCAGTCGCTAACCTATTTTGGAATTTACAGTAATAAATAACGTAATTAAAAAGTAGTGGAAATAAACCAAAGGAGTTCATGAGACTTAAACTGTTCACGCGAGAAGACCCATGAGGAATATAAGGGGGCCTTATGAAGTACGAATTCTATGGAGAGAGGCTTTTACAAGGCATCCATGACAATGTGGAGAGGCGCCTTAACAATAAAGATAGTAACAATAATGGAACAAGCTTTAGCTCACACACTCATTACAATGGATTCAAGGTAAAATATATTTTTTTAGCCAAAATCTTTTCGTATCAAATAATTGTATCATCAAAGTTATAACGAAATTTCTCATTGTTTTTCAGGTTAGCCACTCTCAAGAGCTGGAAGAATATTTTCTAAAATTTTGGCGATACCCACAATAATCTGACACCATAATCAAGAACGCATATAATAATAAGTCATAAAATCAGGGACTCGCGGATACTGAAACGGCGCACGTAAGAGATTAGCCAAACCCACAACATGCAAATTGACGAAATGATGAAATAAAAAATGTTAGAATGGAAATAATCCGATTAGACATAGTCAAATTTTAGATATAAATGTTGATTGATTCATCAAAGGAAAGAAGGTCAGCGCAAAATTTGTCGACGATAAGCAGAAGCATGATTGATGGTAGTTTGGCAATTTGCACTCGCTGATGATTCTGATTTTTTATTATGTGCCAATTCGCGAAACCTTGTTAACTAAATAACATATTTTAGCAAGTTTGCCGAAACTGTCATTAAATATTCATAGCATTTAAATTCGTTGCTTTTCCAGAAATGCACGGAAGTTGACTTACTTATTATTTTCTCATGTCGCACGGTATGATGCAGCTTTGCAAGATATTTTACTGTACAAGACAACCTGCCGTCTTCCGTGCTCCAAGTCATACAGAGTTAACAGAAATTCAATTACGTTCTCTTATGTAATGCAAAACAAAAAAATACTACATGGAATGTGTCGATGAAAATATGACAAAAAATTAATTTGTAATCTTCGAGCCAACATTCGTTAAAGTATTTGCAATCGTGATAAATTATTTATTTATTATATAATTAGTTGCTACATTGAGTAAGCAATCCACATTCTGAAAAGTCAGTGAGACCAGTTTGTTTTATAGCGGTATGCCTAATTTTCAAGACGTTTTTCTTAGCAAATATAATTCCTCAATTTTTGTACCTGACTTTTAGCAAAATACTAACTTATTTTGTAAATGACGATTTTCCCTTGAATCGTCCAAATGAACTTCCTCAAATTATCCACCAGTACAATATGTGTGTTTTATATATCTAGAAAAAAAAAAAACAAGTAAAATTTTCTAAAACATTAAAATGTCAAATTTGAAATAATAAAATGCATTGTCCGGCTTTGCCGTTCATTTCTCTCACCGTTAGCCTTTGAATGATTTTCACCAAGTCATACCTTTCAGTCGCTCACTCTTTTGTCAATAATTAGCACTTGTAAATTTTTCCGAACGTTTTATACTTGTACATAACTGTTGAAGTGCTCGGGAATACTCGCAAACCATTATTTAAGAGTCAGCACATAATTCCAAATGAAGTTTACAATTTACAAAATGAATGAAATATAAAAGAAAATTAATAATACGTGCATATTCGCACGAAAGCGAATATACCTAACTAGATGGTAAGCAAACTAAGCCTATAATACATTATAGAAACGGAGTTTTTCGCAATGTCATTAGTGATGACCGTCACAATGAAATGAAAAATCGTGTTCCACCGAGTCATTCGTTTTATATCCTGTTCATCATAAACGAACAACCAAAATAAAAATGTTACATATATGGGTCATGAATGATATTTATCTCTTATTTATGCTGCTATAAATGCAGCCACATGTATGAAATCATTCATGATGACATTTATAAATTTTTACTTGCGAAATGACATTTACCTGATGCGATTGCGGAACTCGAGATTTTTCATTGAGCTTCGTATCGGAAACTCCATGACTAGTTTTCAACTCATCATAATAGTACACTATACAATTTGCATAACCGACGAGTTTTAGTTGACAGAAACTTGAAGAGCTTATTTCCTACAGTTTGTATTATACGGTTGCCATATAAAAGTCACTGTGTCAGAACCCTGCGGCCATTCAATTTAATCCATATTAAGCTGGGCAGCTCTTCGTTACTTTGAAATACAGGGAAGAAAAATTAAAAGACGATATTTTTTTAATAAATAAACAATTCGTTTTCACATTATGCTACCAAATAATAATAATTAAATAATAATATAATGAGTATTGATAAAAAAAACATCTTTGTCGTCATAAGCATAAGAAGTGTAAAAAAAACTGCTATAAAATTATCATTTTTACTTGGGACATTTCATCTTGTAGAACTACTTAATAATGACAAAAAAGAAACTCCAATTTTATTCATGCATACGTAAGAATGAAGAAGGGAATTTCGTGTTATCGATAGTGAAGAATGATTGAAGTACTAAAATCATGATATACGTATGATATTGGTGTGTATGATAAAATGTATATTACAAAACATATCTAATAGAAAACGGAACTGAAATTCAATTAAAACGTTTTGAAATTTTTATTACATGTTGTTTTTGTGCAATCTGAAGAACTGATAGTTAAAATGTTGCAGTTTCTTTGAGGAAGAAAAAAAAACAGATAGCTCCTTTTGACAACATTTTAAGAAATAATTCTTTAAATATTTCAAAAATCGAGTTGGTATTTCAAGTTTGTTTTTTTGCACTTATGAAAACGTTTTAAAAAAATCTCATTCAGACATTTAACAATTTGAATTTTTCGGAATATAAATATGGAATTATCTGTTTCTGCCTTTGAGATACTGATGATTTGTTTATTTGATTCACCTTTGAAGTTGAAAGCTGCCCGGATCTGTGACTAAATATCAAATACTTTTTGATATAAATCTTCAAAGGAAGAAATTAAAATGTATGGCACTGATGCTTTGGAGCATTGTTTTTTTTTCCTTGAAAAAATAAAGCGTCTATTTTTAGATGAACGACGTTTTGAACATTAAAGTGGAAAGTATACTATTGAAACAGTGCAAACTGATGTATGCAAAGAAGCAAAGTAATTTTGTAATTAATGAGTATGTTAAAAGATTGAAGAAACAAAAATACAATTCCTGAAAGTGTTCAACAGTTTTAATTAATTTTCATTCCTCGGAATTGAGCGGCAACAATTCTACCGCCTTCATCCTGGGGTTGAACAGCGCTATATTCAACTTGGACGCAAGCGTCTGAGATGCGTTATGTACTATAAAATGTACGATCATATGTTATTATCAAACGACGGGTTATGAATTCTCGTTGAAATCTCGTTTTCGAAACAAGCTCTTCGAAATTTATTAAGTATTGTAAAACCGTAATTATAAAGCATAGGACATCGTTTGCCAATGTTAGATTTAGTTCCCAAGACCCTTGTCGTGTATGACATGCGTGCAGAGTAATTTAAATGGAGGATATAAATGAAGACTGCTTTAGAATATTTAAGACCTGCTTTGTTAAGACAATGCTCATCTATTAATTTTAATTTTTCTCTACAGTTTCAACCCCCCCCCCCCTCTAAGATTTACCAAAATAATAATAATATTAACATTCTCAATTTTTTTTTAAATTTGAACTTTATAATGTTCATTTTCCTGTACTAAACACCAACAACAAGTGTTAACAGCCCTGTTGAAAAAATCTTTTAAAAACTTATTGGGATTACAAACTTAGCTTTCGCGGGCAATTTGGTGGCCACGGGGGTACAATTTCGACCACCTGGTTGGTCAAAATGTACCCCCGCAACCGCCACATTGCCCGCAAAAGCTAAGTTTGTACTCCCAATAGACCCATAAATGAACTTGGTCAAGATGAGAATTTTGGATTTTCAGACGGATATTATTGAACTTGATTAAAAATTCAGTAAAATTTAGAGAAGAAATTTATAGATACTTATAGATTTCGACAGGAATCTTTTTATTAATTTAATAGACTTTTTCCACAGGGAGACATTTTTATGTTAAAATGGTCTTGTAATAATTATTTAAAAATTTAATATTTTTTCTATTCAGTGTACTTTAAGGTGGGATGTGCTAAGGGAGCGTATTTTTTTTTTAATTTTTCAAATTTTATTTTATTATTTTTATGTTTACCTACTTGAAAGTTGAATATTTTTAAAACTAAATGTTAAATCGACTTCCAATTTGTCCAGTGAATTCATCAAATTTTAATCTACATAAATTTAGTTTTTCACAACACTCTAAATATTAGTTTGTGGACCGTACTTGAATATGTAGTTTTGCTCAGTTCATTCATATGTAATTTCTTCTCCATAAGACCTCTTATTAAATGTTTATTTTTTAAATTAAAACACTCTATTTTATTTGAAAAACAGTTCAAGTATGTTTTATTCAGAACGTATATACATTTTAAAAATTCTAATTATTCCGTAAATTTGTATGTCCCACCTTAGAGTAATAACAATTAATTTATAGGATTAAATCAGGAAATAAATCAACCGCGCCATCCGTTCCATAGCAAATATAAAAAAAAAGTATAAGTCAAACTAGTTCAAAATTTATATGGCAAACCGTCCAAATATTTCTACAAAATAAAAATTCATAGTTCCTCAATGAAATTAAACGACAGAACTTACAGGAATGATTCCCTAAAAACGAACAAACTGTTCAAAATGTCTGAATGAGATCAATACTTACCGAAAACTCGCGCAACATTCAGACTTTTTTTCCCACCGTTTCATCAATTACTTTCTGGAGTTATTTCTGTCAGTATGTCTCAGATGTTATTCAGCAAAGTTATGGAATAGATGCTCGCGTAATCCCAAATCGATTGAACTCCTGTTGCTGATATTTTGATACTTGATCTCAAACTTGTGTTTATTTTTTCTCTGCTAAGATTTCTTTGTACATTGTACCTTGCAATTAATAACGGCCGGCAAACCAAAAAGTCCCTCTTATGAGTCTAATTTGTCACAACTTTTTTGACAGTTTAATATTTTTTAATCGCCAGCTCAACGTTTGATTGACCGCATCGACCAACTTGCGATCAATAGAGCCGCAAGCGAAAGATACTTCACGCATGCAAAAATTAATCTAAAAAGAAAAATTTATTGACTGATCTGAGGATTAGGTGAGATAGTATAAAAAGTATTACAAAATATTAGAAGCGTTATTGTAAATTGGGCGAGTAGTGTATTTGTTATACGTTTCTGCAAGCGAGAAGTATGAGTCTGTATTTCGTCCAAATGGTGTTCTTTTCCTTTTGGCCGGGGCGTGTGTGAGCACTTGAATCACTTTAGTCAAGATTTTCTGAGGAACTCAAACGCCTTGATATTCGTAATGTAAAGAAAACTCGGTGTTTGGGTGTCTGCTCAAATATTAAATGAATTGTTTAATTCTTATTTTCTTTTGCAATGCCATGACTTCAGTTTTCAAACTGCTGTATTTATATAATTGTAATAGTAAAATCGATGAAAGGCTGAAAGATTAAAAATTACTATTTATAAGAATTCAGATAATATTATCTCTTAAGAGCAGATTTTTCCAGCGTCGCGTAACATTGTCCACACCATTCCTCTAAAACTTTGCTTGGATTTTCACTATTTATACTTGACAAGATAGTGCCAATTCAACAATATGAAATTCGGTTTCACAGTTAAACGTTTCTCAACACGACGCAAGGGAAATCTCATCATAAAACTCCCATCATCAAAAGTGTTCGATTGTGAAATATATTTAATGTATAAAATAAAGTAGATATTATTTGTAAAAAATTGTTCCTTATTTATTTCCTCAATGATATCTTTCATTTTTATTAAGCTGACAAACGAAGTATAATTTTTTGATACAAATTACATATACAATTAAACACAAATTAATCATATTAATTTGGTGATTAATTTCTTACTACTATTACTTGGTTGAAGGCAAGTGAAAAATAAAATCTAACTCTTTGAAAAATCAATTTTTATTTCGAACATAATTCATGATATACAATATAATAACAATAATGAAATACTTATACAATGAAGTGTATGAAAGTATTGCGTTAAAATTCAATGTGACACTCTTGTTTTAAATATTTATTTAAGTTTCATTGATAAATCATATCGTCAATGACGATCAAACTAAAGCTAAATCAAATACGACTAAAACGCAGAATGTTTGTCATTTGTACAAAGAATAAATTGCATCGAGATATCATCGATCGGCAAGTTCTAATTAAAATTAACTAATTAAGTTTCGATCATATATAATTTTCTTTCTAAAATATAGTATCCGTACAATAAAATTAGATCAATCCTAACGTCAATTCAAGAGAATAAAAAGTTAATACATAATATTCATAATCAAATCATTATTTTTACTATTTACAACAATATTGAATAAACTTCAGAGCGAATTAATTCCCAACGTTCGAATGAATGATAATATACCGCACTGATCTACTAGACAATCAATTGTTCAGAAATTGAACGAGCTTTGAATTAAATAAGTGAAGTTCGAGAATTGAATTCCCCCTAAATAAGCACCATTGAGATTGAATTCTCACAACTCTGCACGAGCCCATAACTCATGACGCGAAAAAACAAGAATTTCTTGTTCTCTAGCTCTCAAACGTAATTACAATAAGTTTGTACAGTGCTGTACACAATTGTATGTATCTGTCACATATCTGGCGCATTACAGAAACGCAAACGCCAAACAACATTCTCACAAACAATCTAAAACTAAAGTTAAGCTGTTTCGGACAATGAAAATTGGAACACCCGCCAATAATAAACTTTGCGTTTTAAAATTATACAAAATCAATATAACTGATAACATTTGTATGTTAAACAAAAATCTGGACAAAACCAATTTACAATCACAATTTTCAAATAATACAATCTACACAGTGTTCAAACTGTGACATGAGGAACTAGTCCCAGTAGTCTTGGTTGCATTACAAACTCTTCTCCAACCAAAAAATGGGCTGCAATCATACTGAATTCTACATACAACAAACAACATCTTCTATATAAAATTTACAAGTTCACAAGTGTTCACAAGATTTGTCGTAGGATCTGGCAAATCTTGGGCATTCGTGTGGATCTAGACGAGGTTTGTTTCGTCCTCATCTCTTTGAGGAAAAAAAATCGACAGACTAAACTTTTGTTTATGTTGCGAATTTAATCAACGCTTGATGTCATTTGAAGAAAATACTTGGAAGGTAAATTTTGCGGCCGTCAGTTACAACGTTTGTCCAAGTCAAACTTTCGTGGCAAACATATCAATTATGCAGCTACAATTAAAAGGTAGACGATATTCGGAATCGTCCCGCGAGAAACTTGTTTTATGCAGTTGCATGGCTCAACTATTTGCAAATAACCAGTCGTGTATAAATAGACTCAGAGTCAGGCAGGCACTGGATTCCCCAAGTTTTTTGCGATCTCGAAACTCTGTTCCAAGCGCAATGGAAAAAGGTGGCTTAAAGCTCGCGCAACATAATTACGGGACAATTTTTCACTTTTCCATTTTGTAAAATCCGTAAATGCAAAAATTGTCATTGTTATAACCGGTGAAAATGACACTCTATCCATTTCATTCATCCACGAGAATCATTCAACAACAACAAATAATTAAATTACCATTTTAAAAATAAAGCATTGCACTGCTTACACGATTTCAATTGAATCGTGATTTTTCACTCGATGAAAATTCATATAGACTGACTAATAAATATAACATCCAGGTCGTTCTTACTCGAGTTCACACCGGCGACATCGCAGGCAACGGTTTTGCAAACCAATCCAATCAGAGGGTTTAAAATCGTCGACTGTGACAGCCGCTCGGGTAGGTCAACATGACAACGACGTAACAAGAAATGTGTAAAATTAAATACTCCGAGCGACATTCCTTGTCATCACGTTTCTCGCTCGTTCAGCGTTTCCACCCTCAAAGCCAAAAGTTCGCGTCAATTAACACACACGTCTGAGTCAATAGACGAAAATTACGCAAAACGATTCAATTTTATTTATTCAGGAAATCGGTGTCACCAAGATTTCCATCGTTCCATCCAACGGACAAAAAAAATAAAAAATCTTCACGCTTTTTTACGAGTCGGATCGAACGGCGTCGTTTGCACCTGAATGTGAAATCACGGCGCTTCGTTCGCTCTGCAATTTGAGATTCGACAGTGATGTTTGAAATAAAATATATTTGATACTGTATCGTAAATGATTCCTTTTGCATGAGGCTCGACAACGTATCTCGTCCTTGCTTATCGGAGCGTTCTGCAAAATTTCTCCTTTTTCTCTTCATTCTCCTTGAACGTAGGCGCCGAAAGGACGATGAAGTTTTGCTCCTCGCAGTCCTTTTTGAAGACTCCTCGTGAAACACCTAGACAACATTCTCAACCGCGTGATTATCGCTACCACTCGCTTTTCCGGATCACTTGACTGAAGAAGCCCTAGATTCATTTTTGAAGCGCGCTATTTCTTTATCCGAATTAGATCATTTCAGTCGAGCTTTTAGTGTCCGAGATTAGAGTGGGCGTCGATTTGAAAACGAGGTCTCTTTTCCAGCGAGCCTTTTCATCGTCGGTTTTTCTCCTACATCTGACATTTGGAGCAGCGCGCGGCCGAAAAGAACTGTACGTGGCAGGCACTCTGCAATCAAACACTTCAAATTATTTTTCGCAATGAATGGAGAGCGCTTCTTGCAACTTACAAAGCCTCTTTCTGGTTTTATTCAACATTTTTAAGAGTAAATGAAGAATAAGTATTGCCACCAAGCGCACTTTATCAGAAGGAAAAATTATCTACCTATTCATTTATAAACAGATATGGGGTTTATCTTAAATATATAAGTGATTCCTGCGGAAACATCCATTTAGATGAGTACAAAAATCCTAAAAAAAGTTTAGGATTAGCGGTACACTCTTGAGAAATAATTTTTTTCTTCTTCACTGATTCAAGAAAAAATAGCCTTTTCCGAAAAAACTCTGATCACATACTTTTATGGACGAATTTGTGAAAATATAAAATGAATGAAATCTCGCTGAGAATAGCTTATCTTTCGATCGACAGCATCTAAATTTTTCATCCAATAGACTTCAATTTTAGACCATTCCAAGGCTCAAAGCATGTACTATTTTACTCAATAACAGATGGTAATTTGAAATTATGTCAATCGAAACTCTTTTCAGTGAGACTTCATTTATTTTTAAAAATTTTACGAAACATGATATTTCCGCAGTTCTCGAAATTACCCATATCTATATTTGTTTGGAGATTATCACTCAAATGATAATATAGCAAATATTACGCTGTGCTAACTGTCAAATTCTGTGTTAAGATTTAGTTTATAAGATATCCAATATAGCGGTTTGTATATATAGCAAGATATATAGCATGTTTATTATAAATGAATACTATGCCTATAGTAATTATTTAATATAACTTAGTCGTAAATCCGTATGATGCGAAACTAGATCGTTTAATTGCAAACTTTTGAATGTTTCAAGTTTGAACTAAAGTCAGTTTCTGGGAACTGGCAAAATGCACTTGGTTATTCCATCATTCATTCAGCGGCTTGCAAACGGGTGGAGCGATAAAGTAGTCAAGTTTGGTGCGCAATCAAATTCGAAATTCGAAGGTTATCGACCGTACCTGCAGACTAAAAGTTCGTTCACAGGTGTGTAATGATGATGTCATCATCAATGTCGTCCTTCTCGTCGTCCGTTTCTTCGGGTTGATTAGCCTCCGCAGCTTTCGGGTCTTCGGCAATGGCCTTCAGACGCTTTTGCTTCCGCCTGTGCAGCAGCTCCACAATCACATAACCCACCGTGCCGATCATTAGCACGGTTAACAACACGTACAGCTTCATGCGTGCACACAACTGAGTACTGTACGCGTATGCGATCACGAAACCAAAACTCTCCCATAGTCGATAATTCGAGAATGCAGCCTCTTTATTGCGCCTGAAAAGAGTACCGTAGAGACCTGAAAATAAACAAATTGAACATTTCGATTAAATTGGATACCAACGATATTCGAAAAGTTCAGAAAATTTTCATTTAGAATGCTTTTTCTAGTGATTTTGAAAAAAAAAAAAAAAGTTAGTGAAGATCATTGACAGGAGAAAAAAAGTAAAAGTGCGGACGGATTTTCATAAATTTTTCACAATAATGTACATGAAGAAAAATGAATGCTAGAATTTACTTGACTTTATCGCTTTTCAAAACTTTGTCGAGAAAAGTCTCAAAGTACGATAAACCAAAGTAAAACCTCACGTTGCGTTTTTCACGATAAAATTTTTAGCTGATCTCTTTTTTTTTTTTGCTTTCAAAAAAATAGAATCACGAGAGAACTTATTTGTGTCAGTGATATATCGATTTTTGAATGTGAGAAACGTCAAACTTAATATCGCGAATCTGAATTTTAAATATCATCAATGAAAATGTACTATTATTTGATTTTAAATCAATCGTCGGTTGTTTTCAATTGAAAAATGATGTTAATGAAAATTATATAATGTACCGTATGCGGTAAACTCTTAAAAGTGATGTCTTAATTAAAAATAGATAAATCTAATAGCTAATTGAAATTTGAATGGTCGTAGAAACAAGTTGCTATTTTAATTAACAAAAACATCAAACTTTATTTTGAAACAAAATAAACGGAGAATTAAATATTATAATGGAAATCTATTTTTAATTTATTAAATTTCAATTGAATACAAAATTCGTCAACCGAGCTCAAGTCAGAAAGTATATGTAAATAATTGGTTATAAGCTGATATGTAAAACATGCGAAATGGATAAGTGACGGTAAGACTGTGAAGGCACGCGTGAGATTTAAAATTGGTACAGAGTGGTAGCTCGAGACGGTCCAGGAGGTGACCGGTTGTGACGCAATTAAGCGGGCAAAGCATACAGTGAAGCGTGAAGGCTTTTGCACTTTGGCTCTAGTTTGTCGGCGATAAATCAGAAACCGTCACGTGTGCGCTGAATTCGTACATTGTGGTTGGGAGCACAATGGCCACGGGAGGCAAAGTTGAAACAGTCGCACCACAATGACGAATCCGGTTGGGCGAACTGGTTTTCGTCAGTCGATTGGATAAAAAAATGCGGTCGTCCAGTTAGCGGTGTTGCTTTGCATATATTGTGGCGGATTTACAAACGAAAATCGTTCCTCAATATTCAGTATTAAATTGTTGGCGAAAAAAAATTAATGTATATGCGTGAAAGATAACGAAAACGGTGCTAATCTTACCATTAACTTGCGTCTGCCAAACGGCATCTCCGACGCCCCATAATCCCGAGATTCCAAAGAAATAATAATAATTGTCCGGGTGCGGCCTCCAAACAAGAAGAACGCCGACCATAGTGGCATGCACTACTGCCCCAAGTGCCATTAGCGGCTGTCTGCCAATGTACTTCATGACGGAGCCAAACACCAGCGAGCATCCGGCATTCACGACGCCGAAACAGATCATCACGTAGCCAACTTGGTGCACTCCCAGAGCACAGGAAATGTACGCCTGCAAACATACAAAAATTGTCTCGTCATTTCATGCGGATTATGCGATAAAAGTCCATCTAAAACGTATATATTTATCTCCTCTTGAATACCCAAACTTTTTTTAAAAATAAGCCTCATTCAAATTGCACGGTTAAAAGGAATCTGAAAATCTTTACTTCGTGAAACGGGTCCTAAAACATGATCTTTATGCTAAAAAGGAGCATCGTGGTCGGAATGTTTCATCAAAGATTGCACCCAAACTCAAAATTACACTAATTAGTTTCTCTTGAGTTTCCGTGTTTTCCTCCTTTTGACTCTACAATCATTAGTCAGATGACGTGAACACTGTAGCTTCTGACTTTGAGCAATTGTGTAATTCACTGTGAATGAAGTTGGCAATCAACCAGTGGCAAACTTTTGTTTCAGATGTTCGCCTTATAAGTATTGAATTAGCAACTCCGTGTAAATCAGATCGAATTAATCAATATCTATTCACTTTCATTTATCTAATTTTCTACGTTACTTTAACCCTTCATTCAGTTATTATAGTCAATTCTAAATTCAAATTTGTTATAAGCTATCATATATGTATAAGCATATAGAACAGCATCATATCTCTGGTTAAAGCAACAAAATTAATTGCGTCATTTCAATTTATAATACAATTTTTTAATTCTTATGGATTATCAAAATATCTATGTCGCATATTTTTAAGAGTTCATCATAAAATATTCATTATGAAACATCCCAAATTATTTTGTCACTTTAACCAGGGATACATGGCAAGAAAACTTGTAATAATAATTCTCAAATTTTTGTGAATTTTTACCAAACTGTTTCATAACGCAGTGATAAAATGACAATTTGATAGAAATTATCGCTTTCTATCAAATCATTAATTACCCAATTTTAAAATTTAAAAACAAATTTGGCAACGTCGAAGGCTCTTCTATTTTTATATTTTTTTTATTTGAAATTTTCTTTGTGAATATTTGCCGGTGGGTGGAATTGAACTCGGATCCCTGTGCGCACAATGCCTGTCTTGAAACCCTGAGCCGTAAATCGTCTTGTAAATCGTAAATCGTAATGTAAGAAGGCCTATATAAATTGCATTTAAAAACCTAACCTAAAAGATTGTTTGTGTTGCCTGTGCGCTGGTATACAGCGCACATTTTTATCAAACACTTGAATAAAATTTCTAAGACTCTAAATATTTTTTATTAAACACTCAAATAAAAATTATAAAACTCTAGTATAATAATTTTTATTGCGTGTTGTTTAAAATAAAAAACGAATTCAATAAAAACCAACAAAGTAGGCATTTTATCATTGCTTTATGATACACTGTGTAAACATTCACAAAAATTTGAGAATTATTATTACAAGTTCCTTGCTGTGTACTCATTTTGATCTTATGCATAAGATGTAATATCAAATTAATGAGAATCCCGAGTTAGAAACGATGGCGTCTACTGAAAAGTAAATTCAAGTCATTTTGAGCAATTTGTCGTTGTTTCATTGGTATCCAATGACGAAACAAAGGGACGCGCGACGTTCAAATAAATCGGTTGAGCTCACAGTATATATACTAACGATTGAGTCAAATTGGAGAAACGAGAAAAGGGTTGCGATGCGTTGTGCCTTTAGCTTCAATAAAAGGGGCGCGATGCAATTCGCCTCGAACTATTTATAACGACGCCAGTTCACAAATACCGATCGTTCGGCTGAGACCCCGTATAGCTCATTCAATGAATCAACGACATTGTCGAACCGGTCGCCGATCCAGTTCCCAACTCAGCCGAGATAATCAAATTCAAGTTACACGAGATCGTTGAACGCATACCTGACCGATTTCTTCTACTTGTATTCATATTTGTCGGCTCATTTCTGGGTCGGATTTCGTATTTCGATTTAGTTATTCCAAGCGACGATCGCTCCGAAACATAATTCCAAGTCGAGCTTCGCCGATTAGAGTTTCCAACGGAAGAAATATTGGCGAAACGTTTACGTCGAAATAAAAACGTATTTTTCTCCACACAACAATTCAATTGCGACCGACGGCCATGTACGGGAATACAAAAATCCATCCATCTCAGTGAAGCAAAAAAAAACAATCAATTTTGACGATTAATTGCATAATATGATAACGTTGCAGTTTTTGTGCAAAACTTATCTTTGTTTTTTATCAGTTCCTCTCTTGTGCTTCCTCGACATTGAAAAATAATGACTGGGAAAACTCCGAAAATGCATCGCGCTATCTTTTGAACGTGAAAATACATAATATATTATTCCAGAAATAACAATTTATCGTCGAGTGCATAAACGGCGGAACTTGGACTAACAAGCCTGATCTTTTATGATTCGCGACGATCTTTTTTATTTGCCGTTTGTCATCTTTACGACCGTTTCAATTTTTATTGTTAAAAAAATAAATGATTTCAATTATCAGTGAATAAGTGACGTGATTTTTATGCAAACTTGATAGCATTAATAAAAGATGTGCTTTGTCAAGTACTATCTGAACAAAAAAATTACAAATTTGTATATAACCGACCTGATATTTTATTAAAAAAAAAGTACAAGCTGGAAAAGATTATTATTTGTTCGGTGTGCTTTGTTTGTGAAAAAAAAATGCGCAATTTAAAAAGACCTGGTATAAATTCAGCACAGTGTTTCCCATTAAAATTTCAACTCTTTTTTTCATGCTTTGTCAGTACAAGCGTATTAATTACAGTGTACAGATCGTTGCATGTCATGGACGGTTGTTAGTATCGTTAAATTCCTTATATTTACACTAGAATGTTGTAATTACCAAAGACAAATGTTTAAAATGCATGTACTACTTCACTGTCGTTAAAAATAAACGCGAAGAAACAATGGTGTCTCTTTTAGTGTTTATTTTTCATTACAAAAAGTGATTGTCCGCGCAATTATAATAATGTTTAGACTCAACAACGTTATACCGATGATGTACATTGACCAGTTAATTTTGTTTAATCCGTTTGGGAGATTCCGATTCAAATTTTTGATTGAAACTTTAGTAGCAGTAGTAATAGTAATAGTAGTTGTTTATGTGTAATTAAATAATCAACTTTTTTTATCAAATAAATGTGTCCAGAGAATCTTTTCAAATACAGTAATTCAATGTTTTAATTCGTATTGTATACCTGGGTAAAATCGGCGCCAATGAATGCCTGTTCCATTCCAATCCATACTGTGATGGGAATTAAGAGTTGCTGGTAAGGTTTTTTCAGCTGATAAACTGTCGCCGACAGCAATTGAATTCCGCTTAATTCCGTACTGTCGTTTCGACGCTGCTTCTCTCCATACCTAAATTAAAAAGAAAAAAAAATTTAAGCTAAAAGTATCCATGCAGAATTAAATAAAAACATAACGAGTCACAGATGTATATAAAATTAAAAGAAATATTAAAACGATAAAAATTTTGGATTCTTAAATTTGCAATTTCACATAGCAATTTTGATTTCCTCTTATTTCTATAGAAACAGATATATCAAAGACGACAGAGACAAAATGTAATTCAGATACATCTATTTTAGCTACAGAGAACACTTTTTGTCTTTGAACAAATTAGTGGGAGCTTTGAGCAACTTCTTTTTGTCACTTGGACTGAGTTTTGAACGAGAAAAAAGAAGACGCCAATCCGCAATAGTTGATGCGCGTCCGTTCAATTTTGCGCCCGACTGATTAACTGGAAAAGTGGTTTCTGATTGAAAGAGATGTACTTTTATCAAGAGCTTTTTCTTTGAGAGGGGTTTGTCTTCTCTATTTCCTTATCTCACACATCACTTCTCTTATCGATTGCTACTTGTACGTTTACTTGAAATTTATTTGATGTTTCATTTTAAATAAAAAAAAAACATATCATATCAACACTTTATCACGAGTTCATTCGAAGTGACATTAACGTTCATTCACCTTTAATACACTGACAATAAAACAAATTACACAAAGAAAAAAATTGTCATTGGTTAATATATATGCCAGTCTGAAGAGAAAATTTGTTTTTCGAATTATTTTTAAACTATGCATACATTTAACTGTTCTTGTTTTTTGGCTTGCAATCAAAAAGTAAAATAAATGAAGGAAACTCGAACAATTCTTAAAGTCCATCTAACTGGATACATATATCTGTCAATTCGCAGGACAATGATGTGAATCATTCGGACGTTAACCACGTGGAAACACGCCGGATTGCACAATTCGCAAATTTTCGTAACCCCGTCATTCAAATATATCACGGTCCGATTCATTCATTCACGGCTCTAAGAACAAGACACGTGTGCGTATTCTCAATGCTCACAATGAATATTCGTCGTAGTTAAGTTTGAACAAACACACGAATTTCACGCGTTGTATATCACTTTTGCTTGTTCATCCTATGATCAAGTTACATACGAATCGTATATATATATTTGCGTTACATTTTCTAATGTACATTTTCTAACACGGCAAAGTAAAATGTTGAAAATATGTCATCAGCAAATTTTTTTGATTTAAAATAGTTACAATTGTGAAGATAAAACACTAAAATCGAAATAAAAAAAGGTACATGAATTGTTAAGATGAAATTTTTAGTTTGATAACAGTGTATGTTAATGTTTTTTGTGATGAATCTTAGATTTTGGGTATAATTTTGTTGCACTAATGAGATCCTTAGGTTGAATTGAAACATGATTCATTTTACAGTCGAGTGGACTGAAAATGATTAATTTAAATTTATAATGGAAAAAGCTTCTTCAAGCTTCTTCCCCGCATGGTGCAAGAAAATTAAAAGGCATACTAATAAAATGAACAAAATTGCAACAAAGGGACACCATTATCGAGTCTGCTTCGTACCGTCGAATCCGCAATTACAATAATGCTTGAATAATTTTGGACAGTGTAACATGCCCATTACTGCTGATTGCTTTGAAAATCAAAAATTAGTTGTACATTCATCTCGAAAGAAGCGTAATGTGTCTTAAACCTGATAAAAGAGAAAATATGAAGCCTCGTTATCACAGCAGTACAATCGAAAGATCAGTAGAAAAATATTATAGCAAAATTATTATACAAAATTATTAGCATAATTAACATTAAGAAATTATTGACAATTTTCGACGGTATATTTTGTTCATATTTTCATAGCGGTAAGAGGTCGGTGTCTTTTGGTAGCGATGCATAATACAATTTTGCGACGTTTCCTGATGCTCCGTAAAATGAGTAAGCCATGCAAACATCAGAAAGTTGTATTATGGAAATAGAATTTCAGAGACAAGAAACCCTAAGGCAACTTTGCCGACACCGAATTTACCCATATAGATTGTAACCAGACTTGTTAAAGTGGAAGGAATAAAAAATTGCAGACAATTTTGCTTAGAATACATCCGAGAAAAAACGTGTGTTTGTAATACTTTTTTTTGTTTTCTGCATTATACACAAAGGGTACACGCGTGATGATTAAGAAAAAATTTTTATTCAGTTTTATCACACGTCTTTTAGAACTACTACAATGAATCGCAACCTTGAAAAAAGTATGTCCAAGTGGCATAACTAACACGTTTGTATTCATCTGCAAAACGAGACAAAAAATACGAGTCAGTAAATTTTTGTATTACAACTGACAGGAGTGTAATTTTCCGTCCGATCCGCCAAAAGGTGTCTTTATGAATGAAATTTAATTTTGACAAATGCGAGGAAAATTTAAAAGAACCTATTATCCTGATATTGAAATTTTCATTACCCAACTTTTATTTAAAAAAATGTTATGTCTTATGTAATGACAGTTGTGTTAATGACATAGAGTGAGTCATATTGTGGATGTTGTATTATAATCTCGTGAATTTTCCTCATTTTGTTGGCTCGCAATTGAAATATATTTTTTCCCCGATCACTGTCATTGTAAACTGACTTTTCAATTATTTTTACTGTCGTGAAAATTCAGTTTCGGAAAAAACATGCTTGATGTGCGCGCGGATATATTGCATGACAATTCAATTGCCTTGCAACCTGCAAGTATATCCATTTTGGACGTTTAAATGCAAATCAATTTTTTCCCCCCAAGATGTATTGACACGAATTAATAAGCAATTTCACGAAGTTACACAATTGCTTTGCAATTAGCCACTGCGCTTTGGCATGTTTTGTTCAAAGTTTTTAATGACAACATACCGATTCATTGAACTTTATAATCTTCAACAATTTCATTTATTTGAAAACAAACTTTTATTATCACATTAACTAATGATTTTGTAATTTTAAAAATTACTTACAATTCTAATGTTACTATTTACAATTTATCAATTACAATTTTTTTTAAATCACGTTCAAATTAAATGACAATGAAATTTATCATATGAGATGTTTCATTGAAAAGTAAAAGCAATTTTTCATTACGCGATATTGAATTTTTTTATTATAACCCATTACTACTAAGATGATTGTTATTTTCTATTAATAACGTTTTTTATGTTACACAATGCACATAAAAATATTAAACTTACTTAGCAGAAATAATTAAAAATTATTTTACAAAAAAATGTTCACATGAATCATAAACGACTCGTCATGTATTCATTTCAAAATTGCAAAATCGTTGTGGCTTTAATGAAATTGAAGGGATGAACGAAATTAAACGGAGAATAAAAACGGAAGATAAAGACGAGAAGCAGGAAGGAGCGTTTGATGCACATGCGAGTCAGCAGGTGCCCGTGTCCGCTTGAATAAATACAAATAACATACACAAAAGCATAAACTGAGGGAATTATGCAATGGTATCATCAACGCAGAGTGCCGTGCATCGGTGAATCTAGTCGGATGTAAGCTGTTTTGCAATCATCAACGTATCAAGAGCAATGTTTATGGCTATACCGCGAAGCGCGGAGAGGGAGCAGGCGCAGGATGGATATCCCGCGGAATCCTGCGATGCAACTCGCTTATTAACCGCTGTTTCGTAATACCGTGTGTATGAAAAGAAATAGAAAAAAAAAATCCGACAATCTCTCGCTTTATTAGTGACCAAACTTTAATGACTTCGTTTCTTTCGAATCACATTTTGCTTTTTAAATTTGTTGTTAGTAATACATTATAAATTTAATTAATACATTTTTCGATCTATATAGGTTTATCTGAAACTTCAGTTTGCTATAACTGAAAAAAAAACTTTGATGGTCATTTAAAGAAGTCGATCATATAACTGGCTACATATTTATGAATAAAATAACAATATTAAGATTAAAAATTAATAACGATCTCGATTGCATCACTTTATCGCTCGTTTTGTATATGATTTATATACAGCTCAATCTAGATTTCAATTTCGTATTAAAAGCAGTATGGTAGAACGTCCTCCACTGATTACATAAAAGTGAATATTTGAATTACAAATTTTTGTTTTGACTGGCACGTTAGCGTAGTTATCAAAAACACAAATTACTCGCGGCTTTTCAATACGTCAATTACGCCGCCGAATGACAGTTTTGTACGCGAAACTTTGATGCAACATTTCTGAAGCACTCACGTTACGCGACTCGGCTCGAAGGTTTCCCAAAAATAATTAATGAAAAAAAGAAACGATTTCGTTTCATATAATTGGAACGTCCTTTTCCTTGTGTAATAACATGAAATTTATCCATCTTCAAATAATAACAGCTGACGTCAGGTGTCAATTAAATCAGCTGATGCTATCGCTGAGCCATTGTCTGACTTGCATATGAAATTGATGTTGATTCAGGGCCGTGTGCCTAAATTTCAAATTAATCGCTTGTAAACAAATTGTGAAAGCTCGCAACTTATTGACTCAAATTTGTTTGGTTATAAGATAGAAAAATAACATGTTTCTCTTTTACGTGTATACTTTCTTACAATATTTCACAAGCCTTTGGGATTTAATTTGATTGTTCAATGTTTTGCGTCTGAATTTAAATTCTTTTTGATCTTGCAATTTCTTGTCGTGCTTTGTATATACAAAGATTACGTGAATGCAAATAGAATGAGCATTTACCTTGACAAAGGATCCACGAAAAGCGCGACAATGAGCACAGCCACAATGACGCAAGTTAAATAAATAGCAGAGATGATATAAATTTCCGAATCCGCCGGCCGGTCCAGACTCTCGTGTCCACCGTTGCCAACGACACAGAAGTTAGCACCGCACTTTGCTATCTTCTCTGTGTTTATTGTCGCGTTCTTTCCCGAGCCGGACAGCTCTCCAGTGTCGCTCAGGACTGAAATCAAAGAGAAATATTAAATTAGTTTTCCTTTGTGTTATATGACGTAAATAAAGAAATTAAATTTTTAACTCGATCAATTTTGTAAGGATAATTTCGATTTCTTCTTACACTGCCAAATCCGTCAACTGTTTTTCAATCAATATTTTTAGATTGTCAGCAAATTGAGTTCGACATCGTCAGAGAGTATGAGAAATTCGATCAATCATGCAGTATATTGTGGAGCAAATTATCAACGACGAATCAGGTGATCAAGAATTCATCAATCGTCCTGATGTATTTTTGAATCCACCTGCAAATTGATTAGCATTTGGTACTATTGATCAGCAGCCTCCGATCGAGTTCCAAACTTCTGACTTATGTTGGAAGTTTGTCGGATCGTTCTTGTACGCGTTTACCTACAAATTAGTATGTGTGTGCGTACAAGTATTTGTATGGAACTATATATGTACTCCTTATATGGTATTTATGAGTCATATACAGAAGTCACTAGGAGGTCATAGTATTAAAAAAACAACATCTTCAAACGTTTTATTAAATCCATTTAGAGATCAAGGTTTTTGGGACTAACGTATGCGTACTGAGTTATAATTTTAATCGCACTTAATGATAGATCACATTCGGCGTTTAAGTGTAATTAATTTGATAATGCCTTAATGGTGATCTGACGCAGATTCTAATGAGGATTTTTGTACCAAATACAAATTATTGACATCGTGGAGAAAAACGATAAAATAAAATTGTCCTAGCACGGATAGTACCGTGCAAGTTCATACCAGATAAAACTCGTTTTAGTCGAGAATCCGTCTTCCTTGTGAGACTACTTAGGAATCGGTGATATAAGTCAGTGAAATTATATACAAAAGCAGCTGATTTAAATAAACCGTAACGAAGCAAGCTAAGAATAAGTTTGAAGATAAAATTCCAAAGATAATTGTCGTTACAAAAATATCGAATCAAATGTAGAAAAACAATTTCATTTGAACACATTTCATTAGTAATAATGACGCTATGCATATATGGTTGCCAATAATTTTTTATCTGTTCTGAAAAAAAGCAACGCTGAATGAATGATAAAAATATGTCAATTAATTTTGTTTTAATCAAATCATCTTTATCGTGATAGTAAAACGAGTCTTTGAAATTCGAAGTGTAATTACGTTTGTCCAAATGGCAAAAAATTTTCTTTGCCATGCATAAATACTAATGAACAACTTGTAATATAATGAATGTATTATTTAATTATCGTACCGTTGCATGTAAAACGTATGAATTAATATAATGCTGCGAGTTAGCAATCGCCATATATAATCAATAATCAATTTGAACTTTATAAATTACCATGCCATGCATTTGAATTCTCACCACAGTCAGTCGGCTAGAAGCGCTTTTTGTTTCCAGCCGACCGCAATGCTCAACTGTCTTTGTACGATTACACGTTGATTCGCACCACTGTCGATTGCCCTAAAGCTTTTTCTTGTCCTGGACAATAACTTGACCCGAATCTTCGAATTAGTCGTTCAAAGTTCAACGAAAAGACAACTTTACACAAACCAGAGAACCTCATCTTTTTATTTTGTCAGTGCGCATTTGTTTTACAACTAGTTAATAAACTTTTTAATAATTGTTTCTTTCGTCAACCCGAATGCACTCAATGTTTGTTCCATCCTTCTGAAACAATTTGTTTGCATTGATTGAAAGTTTGAAACTGATAGATGAATAATGTCTATTTTTATTTGTTTGAATAATTCGTCGATCGCTCATTAGAAAGTTTGATTTCGCTTCTAATCCATATCTTACACACTCAACGAGCACACCGTGCAGATTAATTGAAATTGATCGAACTTGAATCACACTTTATAAATATAAAATTTTACCATTCTCTCCAACTTGTCACTTAAACGAAGATAGCAATAGAAAGATATGTATGTGTTAGATAATCATGTACCACATGATGTTATGTTACGTGATGGCTTTTTGCTTTTTGTTGCAATGCCTTTTGCTGGGTTGACTGAACTTTGACGGGTCGATAAATCAGCAAGAAAAAACTTACCCAGCGAAGATATAAGATTGCCCCAGAGTTCCGCAGTTTGCCAAGCCAGGAAGAAGAATCCGAAGAATCTAACAACGATGGCGTCAGCCGGCTGGTCAGTGAGTTTGGCGTAGACACCGCCGACTTGGGTAAGGTACGTGGCCTTGGCTGCCCACATGGGCGCCGCGCCAAGTCCGAGCAACACGCCCGTCGGGATCAAGGTGTAAAACTTGGGGAAGAACTGCGAGCCAATGTAGGGTGCGTAGCAGAACATGGAAAGGCACAGGGTCCACTTGACCGTTAGCCGCTTGATGAGAAAAGTAGGCACGAAGATGCACGAAACGACGAGCGCTGCATACACCGCCGATAACGACAGCGTGCCCAGGCCCTCGTTCGCATTGATCGACGACTGGAGGTTCGCCGTGCCCTGGAACGCCGTAAACTGCACCATGAAAGCGATCGAGACGGTCGCGATGTTTTTTAAGATGCGCCATTTTTCGCTGCGTGATAATTTGAATTTGCGCGACTGAGAGTCTTCTTCGGGCAGTTGGGGGGGTTTTCGCAGTTCCGCCGTTAGGCCGTCAGTTCCGTCGTCCTTGAAACCTTCGTTCCGGTAGCCTACCTCGCTCACGGCCACTGTATACACCGGCGCCGGAACTTCAGCACCACCTCCCTCATTCCTGCCACCATCGTTCTGTGCCGCAACCATATTGCGTGTCGGCTACCTGTAAACAAAATATTCATTATCAATATTTGTAAACACAACTTTCGTTTATTTTAAATTTAAAACCAACATTTTCATTTGTTCAATTCTTGTTCTAATTAAGTTGCAATAAATTTCTTAGACTTGGATCTGAGTAACATTTG
Source organism: Trissolcus japonicus (assembly GCA_030522925.1). Lineage (NCBI taxonomy): Eukaryota > Metazoa > Arthropoda > Insecta > Hymenoptera > Scelionidae > Trissolcus > Trissolcus japonicus. The sequence continues at coordinate 17,732 of JAPYZS010000545.1, read as the reverse complement.
AACGTAAGAACTTTGCTTTAAGATTCCAAGTAAAAATTTATATACTTGCCCATAAATGAAACATAAGTGGCACATATATGCAACATAAATGTCACATATATAGTTCCATATTTGTGACATATGTGGCGATCCATCTAAAGAATTCATTTATGTGCCATTTATGCGGCATATATGGATCTATATATGTGGCATTTATGTCTCATAAATGGGCCCATATATGTACATATTTAAATACATAAACGTCCCATTTATGTTATATATATATATGTGTCATTTATGTTTCATATATGTGTCATTTATGGACCCATATATACATTTTTACGTAGGATACTTTTCAACTCTCCTCATAAGCCGTTTTTGTTTAACATCTAATAAATGAATCTTAAAATAAGACATTTATTTAACCAGTGGCATGCAAAAAAAATTCCTTACAAATTCTATTTTGACTTTTGTATTTTATTTTCACATTAATCATTTTCGTTCGACTAAACCTATAGAATGTAGGTCTAAAATAGTGATGAAATTCCCTATAAGAATAAATTAGCTTTCTAAGCAATTTAAAATTGACAATAAGTTTTTGATCTAACAAAAAAAATTCAAACTTTCTTATGCTTGTTTAACACCATAACTATATTTACGTAAACACATTTACATTTTCGGATTACAGATTAATCTATGTGAATATGAAAACAGGTTTTGCTACTTAGATTACATCAACTCAAGTAATTTATATATGACAACATCTATGGGGCATTTGTAAAGCATAAGTGTTATATATATTTTTTCAATAGCGTAAGTCAAATTGAATCTCAAACTCTTTAAGTGAATTTATAAAATATTTGACCTATAACTATATGGCTGAAAGAAACATCACACAAACTTATTAGCTCTGACGTTTTACTGTAAAATAAAAAATTTAATATGTCTAACGTCTAATTTTAAAATTAAAAAAAAATATCAATTTGGATATATCAAAAGTGACAAAATTTATTGAACTGTTTTGTAAATTTGTGAAATAAATTTGATTTGATATGAATAAGTCATCAGATTTGTCGATTTAATTTGTATTTTTACACAACTATTTTACATTTGAAGAAGAATAAAGAAATCGCATGAAACTAAACCCACTTAGCATAACATGAGTATCCTGAACAGCAATATATATTCTCAATTTGAGGATGGAACCGATCCGCTAAAGACAATCTAAGATTGGTGCAAAGGCCGCAAATTCCATTCCTGTTAACATACAAATCGGTTCATTTGGAGCGTCAATTCATACTGATGTCATTTCGCACTGTGCGCTGATGGATAAACACATTTTCAAGTCGCTAAACAAAAACGAAGCAGAAACAAAATCCAATCGAATGGAAAAACTTTCTGTGTCTCAAAATGAGAGTTTTGCTCGCATAATATATAAATTGGTTGGGGCTTTAAATTTCACGAAAAATTTACCTCGCAAATTCTCAGGTAAATCGAATTTATCAAATGATGTTCAAAAGTCGAGCATCAATGAACAAGCAAATCATTTTTATTTACATTTGAAAGCGAGCATATTTGCATCAGATAAAACCATACGCCAGCGTGACAGCGCGTAATTTTCGTCTTGACTAAGAAGTTCGGCTGTTGCAATGCTGTTTGGAAAATGAATAAATTGTTGCAAATTTATTGCTCGTATTTCTGTCGTTACAAGAAAAGCAACATAAGAGTTTGAATGCGGATGTGTCAGGGCTCGTAAATGTGCCCGGAAAAAGGACACCTCTGATTAAATGTTGTATCGTCCCTCACGCAAAAAAATATATTTTGGAAACATAAAAATAATATATTATTTCTATACAAAATATATTCTATATAAAATATAATGACTATATTTATATATATATTTTTTTTATAAATTCCATTATATAAATCTATAAAATATAAAATAATATAAACTTTATCTATAAATTTCTATCTATAAATTTATCTATAAATTTATCTATACAAACTTATATAAAATAAAATATATTTTTTATAGAAAAATTTTATAATAAGCGGCAATAATGAGGATAAATTAAAATATATTTTAATTTAGTGAATATATTTTCGATCGTGAGGGGTGCTCAATCGTCACTAGGTCATTAAAACTTACAACATCATATAAACTAACGATGACACAAACCAAAAACTTTACCATGACAGTTTATATAATGGAGATATTTGTTCACGTTCAATTTCGTCCAAGATATTGAATCAGCCGAGTTATTTATAACTCCGTTTAGTTCGTTTGATTTTGAAAATCAAATTTGCCGATGAATATTGAATACAATTCGGCTTTTGTTGTCAGATAACTTTTTGCATTTTATTTTTCAGCACGTAACGTCTTGTAAATTCATCCGATTGACGATGTAATCGATGCGATGCGTGATACGCAAGTTGGCGTGAATCTTAATCCAACTGTACGATAAAAGTCGCAACAGGGACGCCATGCGAGTCGCATAGCTAATCAGGAAAGTGCGGCTGACATTGCCCGCATCGGTGACACTTTTTTTTACACCGCTTTAGAGAGCTCTGTTATCGAGAATCCTTGCCAAATGGAGAACATCATTTTAAAGAACGTTGAGCGACAATACAATTTGCATTTTCCGACCTCTTAATATGAAAGTTTGAGACGCAAACTTAAACTTTTGCAATTGCCTAATCAGCGTTTGCACATTCGCGAAATTATTTCTCGTCAAGATTTTCAATTTCTAATTTTGTTGGTAATTTTGATTGATAACTGCATCTTTATTTTTTTTTTCTTAATCTTTTACATTTAATGAGAGTCTGTGGATGAAGTTGTGGTAACTTTGAAATTTGATGTCGATAGCGAAAGCAGAGGGAAGAGAATGGGCACGGAAAATTTGAAATTGTTGTCACAGAAATGCAAATCAAAGTTGAAGTTGCATAAGAATGAAACTGCCAATTTGACACGGACGACGGATGAAAGTGTAAGCAACGACTTTCGAGATCTTTCAAGAAGCGAAAGTCCGTGTACGAAGACAGGACCGCAGCCTTGAGGAGGAAAATCAAAGGTTAACTACACGCGAAACTAATTAGCGAATTTAGCATTTGTATATCGGATTGATTGCGCAATCCCGGTGCATTAGCATTCCGCATAACAAATTACTAAGAAAAACTCAAATCAATCCTGTAATAATTGCAAGTTGCAAGAGAAAACACCTAGAGTATACCAGAACAACACAACTTCTCTACTGATGAGTTTCAGTCAGCGTCTGACGCTCATACACAATACATATATCTACCATGTAATATATATTTGCATGTGACATATTTGCTTGTTTGTTTTTCCGTCGAATATTTTCGCAAAGGGTTAAAATAATCGCATCTTATTTGACTTAAAACAACGAAATAAGCCGTATGAAAATCACGAAATCAAGCAAACGTCAAAAACAAAAAAGTCACAATGTGTGAAATTAGCGTCATAATGAAAATTTTCCGCCGTGTCAAGATTATGCATGGTAATGTATATGTGTTTATGCATTGCAATACACATTTCCAGATTAAACCATAAAGTATATACACTGAGAATGAATATTAATGTGCAATGTTTTTCGCACACGTACTGTACGGCGACACACGTCTAAATACTTTTATGCATCGTTAATTTATTTATACATATTTATATACTCTGAATAAACACTTTTTATATCGGTTGTTCAACGATTATACTTATCGGATTAATTTAACTGTGATGAAAAAAAAAATGCATAAAAGTTCTCGCGATAAATATTGACGCGCGCTTTTGTATATTGCGAGATTGGTATGAGCTGTAAAAAAGCAAAACATACATCGAAGCATCGTCAGCTTTGAACTCGTTTCGTAAAGTGGATTAAAAATGTCGGACGAAATGAACTGGAGTTATGAGACGCGTTTGATTCCGTTAAATTTGCGCGCAAATTCGGTCAGCGATTTTCGTTCATCCATTTTTTGCACCAATAATTGAAATGAAAGTACAGATCAATTTGATTTAAAAATGAAAAAGAGATGGCCGCTTTTTCCACGTTGGCTAGTTAACGTGGCTCCGATTTTCTAGCGTCCACTTTTAAGATTACACGATAGCTCCTCGATCGGTGATTAAAAGGAAAAGGGAAAAGAGTGGGGAGAGGCAGTGCGAGTCAAGCACGCGCGGCACGCGCAAATCTCCATATATAATTACCGCGCTCACATTGTAGAATGACATTCACATAAACCATGGAAACTCGAACCGATTGAGCTATCTCATATCTATCCAGTTAGATTGCTAATATAATATTCGCTCAGTTTTTGCTCGAAGAATGGAATACGTTTCTTGGTTTTCTTTGTAATTGTAAATCTAACGAACCGATTTCTTCCATATTATTTATATGGAAATAATTTTCTTATTAGACTAAAAACATTTTTTCTAATGATTTATTTTTCAAACAAGAACAATTTTCTTGAACCGAACGTATTTATTCTTGGCTATTTTTCAAGACAGAATTCGAATTGGTGCAAGAAAAATTTTCTTACTTCAATCAATAACTTTTTTAGAGTGTGCATTACTCAATAATTTCTTGTTTTGTGGCTAGGACTGTAACAAGAACGGTTTTAATAAAAATGATCTAGAATATTAAAAAAAAAAAAAAAAGAACTCGTTTAAAATGTTTACAGTGTCTGAAACATCAGTACTGTAACAAATGATTGCAATTGAAATGTTTACCGTACAAACGGAACATACTGGAAATGACAATGATTGGACCGGTGACAAATCAAATTAGCAGTTAATTAATAAATTCAAAAACGGCTCCAATACCAAACATTTCGAAATAATCACAACAAAACCTCTGCCCATAACGGAGAATAGGTGGCAGACGGACTGTGTTCAAATTTTCAATGTGACCGCTATGGACAGAGGTTGTTGTGACAATATTTTTTAATTCAAAGTGTCGGCTTGGTATTGGAGTTGTTTTTGAAGTTTTAAATTATTAATTAACTGCTCATTTCATTTGTCACTCTTCTAGTCATTGTCATTTCGATGTGCTCATTTTGCACGGCAAACATTTCAATTGCAGTCATTTGTGCAGTTCTGATGTTTAGGACTTTATGATTATTTCAAACGTGTTCGTTTTTTTAACCCATTCTAGATTATTTTCATTCAAACCGTTCTTGTTACGGTTCCGGCCTGTTCTATTAACCGTGGTTTAACTATCTGTTTATAGTTTTAGCAAAAATATAACCAGTATACATATATATATATAAATATAATAGTAACCATTTTTTTCAACAATACACGAAAAATAATTTCCAATTTCTGATTGAACACGAAACGCAATGTGTCTCTTTTGTTTTTTTTTTTTTTTTTTTGAAAAAAAATTTCTCGCATGCGTCGACACTTTGCATGAGAGACAATATTGCTGGGAATATTTGTTTTCCGCGGTGGCAAACGTTTAGTTATTTCCCTTTTTTCGTCTTTATTCTCTCATCGTTAGCAAACAAAGAGAATGCTTGACAAGCGTACAAACGTACACATTGGCTGATAACTGATGTGTATATTTTGTACACAGAAGAAAAATAGAAGCTCGTGATTTCAAGGAACGAGCTTGAAAAATGCTCCACACGTTATTTCCGGGAGAAAAAAAGTGTTCCAACTAATTGGACAACTGTACAATTCAATACGTTTCATTTTGCTTCTGGCGTACAAGTGAATAACTCTTTCAGTGCGATGACAATTTTTTTCATTAAATTAAGACAAATTTTGATAACTATTCTGGTTGCAAAAGTAATTTGAATTTTTAGGAATGTTTTGCTAAGAATGATGCTATAAAAAGAAATAAAGTTATTTTTTGTATCACAATGAACTTTTATGTACTTTTCTTATACTTTGTGTCTCATACCTTTGTATCTAATCGAACATTAATATGAATGAAATCATAATCAAACTTATTAGCGATAACAAATGCTCATAACAATAAATTTTGCCGTTCGATTCGATGCATTATTCGCAGCGTAAAATTTTTCTGGAAAATTATACTTAAAAGCTGAAATAATTCTGTTGGCCATTAACCGATCACTCGTAACTCACAGGCTGACTGTTTTATTTAAACATTATAAAATTCAAATACTAAAAGTATTCGAGGTGTAATTTAATTTATCAAGAAACCAAACAGTAACAATAGAGTAATATCATTAATTTACTTTGTTGAATTGAATTTCAACTTTAATTCACTTTTATTGATTAAATCAATTAATTTGCATCAATTTTAATTGTAAAAGAAGATTATTAACACTATACACATCAGTTCTGTTATTTACGAATGGAAAGAAGATGCATTTTATTGCAACTTTCAATGCAATAAAAACAAAGTAACAACGTTTATTTTGAAATGAATTATTATTTAATTAAAAAACAAAGACAATGGGCAAGCGAATCATATATAATTTGCTCGCGATTAGCTTAATGAAATTTGGAACAATCAGTGAACTAGTTGTTGTCACAGGTGTCAGGTATTTTTTTCTTGATTTCTCCTCGAAAGTATAATAATGTGCGCGAAGACCTTGGTGTCGCTCATTTTTTCAGACGCCAGTTCCACCATGTTAATATTAGATCAACTTTCAATTATTTGCCAACATTTCGATCGTCGGATCATGATTTGCTCGCCCTGTCTGCGCGCCACAATTAAAACGCACTTATTTTGGTTCCACGCCAAACTCGTTGCTCAAATTTTCATCTAGATAGTTAATTATAAATTGACAATGCCAGTTCTATTGCAATAGATCAACATTATTTAAAAACTCTTTAATTGTTTGTTTCTTAAAAAAAATTATACCTGTTTTTATTTCAATTTCATTCTTTTAATAATTAAATAATTATTTCCAGTCGTTCCATTTATATTCAAAACGATAATTGTTTTAAATTAAATATCTTAATTAATCACATATTTTTATAATTTTATTAAATCAAATATGAAAAAAATAATGTAATAATTAGGTCATTGTGTTCAACTTTGATATAAGATAGATGCAAATTGGATTTCAAGTTCGGTCAGATAAAGAATGTATTTTTTGAACTTAAACAACATAAAAATGATATGTTATAGTCAGTTGTTTTTGCACGGTAATCAGTATTCACTGGCGGTATAATTAAACAGGAATCAGAAAACATCGATAGTATTCGATAGTAATGACTATCGAACACCATCAAGAATTTTTTTTTCACCAACGAATCATTAATACAAAATTACAAGACGAAAATAAGATATTTTGTTTCAATAAACTACAACAACGTATAAAATTAAAAACAAAATAACGGCATGTATAAAACCAACCAATTTTACTTGCAAATAATCTGGTTAGTTCTGTACGACTTATATTATCTTATGTTTTTTATTTTACAAGGAAAATGTAGTTCTTTGAAATTTTAATACCAAAATTGGATGTCGATTAAAATAATTTTTTATGCATAAATTTTATGGATTTATTTCAAAAATCCATATTTTTCTGATACGATAATGTTATCGACTCTGAAAGAGTATCGGTAGGATTCAATAGCCGGACTATCACAGTTTACCGATCCCTATAATTAAGTCATTGAACTTTCCTGTATTTTCTGTTTTTCCTTAAGTCGCCTCAACAAAAGTTTAAGTAATTTAATTGACTTTTATAAAAATTCACGTTTTACAATTGTTTGATAATGTTAATAATGTTTATTATTCATGAGACAGGCCTTCGACCGGTTTATTAAAAGACAAATCGGAAAGTAATTTTGCTCGATGCAAAATTTTTTCAAACTATATACAATTACAATCCAATGTTCCTACTGGACATCAAATTAAATTTCGAAATCTAAAATTTTGAATTTTCGAGAACAAGCCTTGACGACAAAGAGGATATTATACAATAAAAACTAACAAAAAAAAATCATCAGCCCCGAAGCACCTGAGAATTATCGTCGCACAATTAAATAAATGTTACGCAAATGTGATTAAAAATAAATTAGAAGTTTAATTTAGAAAAACAAATTCCACTTTGAATTATGAAACATTTGTACGTTGTTTCACAAATAAAATAACAATCATAACAAAATTTACTCAAAAGTTTATCATTTATTACCGTGCTACAAAATCGATAATATAAGATCTTTGTTTCAAATACGAATTAAAAGTAAACGATTTAAATGTAAGATTTGTGCTAACTCACGTTTTTAAAAATTCTTTGGAACCAGGATGAAGCGTAGAGTCCTGTCCCCCCGTGAAGGATTCGCGCACACGCGTTACCAGCTTGCAGTGAGGTGCTCGCAAAAGCCGGAATTTCGCGCGTCTACTTAGCCAAAGAATTGCGTCTTTGGGCGTCGTGGTTATTTAGTTTTGGTAAACTGGTGTGAGAAAAATGAGCACCCGATCGGTATCGGCAATGATATATTTCAAAAGTAATGGAAGAAAAAAAATTGGCTGAAGCCAATGTTTGGAGTTTTGGCTGCAATACTGTGAACACTGGTGCGGAGTCGATCACCGATCCGCGTAATACCGATTCGAGTTACGTCCGAGCGATTCGAGGGATCAGAGACAACTGCCGAGTAACGCACTTGGGATCCGCAATCAGCCGTTTACCCGGCGACTGACGCTAACTACTGCTTTCTGTTCTCGCGTTGTTTTAATTCTTTACCACACAAGAGATCGTTATCGAGCTCTACGATGACGCTTTTCCGGCTTAATTTCCAAGAAGTTGAAGCTGGAGGACCAATTGTAGAGCCGCTCTCTGTAATGTTTTGAACAACAAATTAAAATCCAATCAAAGAAAGGAAAAAGTCGATTGACAACCTATTCAGATCGGTAATGTTGGAACGTTATTGGAGACACTTGACCTTGTATACCTCTGTGCCACATTTTTAATTGTCGCTCTTTAATTACCCACGTCATTAAGATGCCCATTCTAGAAATATCTCGAAAATTTGGCCATCTGATAACTTGAACCGGTCGCGACTCCCGAATTTGTGTTTACATTTTCAATTAATGGTTATCTTAATTATTGAAATTTCATTTCGTTTACGTACTCCTCGCTATCTTCACTCGGGTATAATCAAGTTGGTGTTTTTCCATGCTAAAGTACCGATACCAATCCGATCTTGATTAAGAGCCGCGTTTGATCCGATAACATTTTTTTGGACTTAACTTTGACGCGCGACGTTTTCATCTCGCAGGAATTGCGATTATTGAATTGGCAAAACAACAGGCGTCAAAATAACTTGGACAATTAATTTTTTTTCCCCTGCTTGCTCATTTGATAATGAGTTTATCGCTGAGATCGGCTCGTCAGTGCGCAAATATAAAATTCGCAGTCGAACGGGGCTCTTATCAAAGAATCCACGAGCAAAACAATGCATGACAGTGTACGCTTATTTTTGTTGTGTTATCTGAAGTTCACACGCATATCTATTAATTGTCAATCGAACAATTTTACTCATCAAAACCGAAAAACTGATTCTTAAAAAAGGTAACGGTAAATGCAACCAATTTTCTTATGCAATTCCGTGATGTCTAGACATGCACATTGTTTGTTCAGCGATTTTTTTCTTTCGCGCCTCGCAGATGTTATGTCAACAAAAGACAATAAGCGTATTTTGATTTGATCGACTGTAAATACCGAGTATCCGAGAATTATCTGCTCGTTGACAATTTTTGTTTATTATGCAATCCAGAGCATTGCTTCGGGTTCTTCGCACCAGGTTGGACTTGATGCTCTAATGACAGTTTGATTTTTATTTAAAAAAATAAAAGTAAAACTTTTTATCGGCGCATTAATTTTATCATAATTATATTAGTGAACAGTTTTGTCTGCTACCGAATTTGTAGATTTAACTAGTTTGTTATCGTTTCTTTAATCATTATAAAAATGAAAAATAATTTAAAATTCCATTTAACTCAGACTGAATGTTATCGTAAGGAAATCAGCTGTCTGATGACAATTCCAACTTCGATCTGATTTCAGTATCATATATCATTAAACTATTTGTCAACAATGCTAAGGCGTTGAGCAAGTTACTTGTTATTTGACAATTAAAGTAATCAGTAATTGATTTCTATCAATTTCCTGCAATTAGGAAAGTACGAGTTTAAAAATAATACATATATAATAATATACCATACAATAATATAAGTTATTAAAAAGTAATCCATTATCATTTTTTATCTCGTGGTGTTGCATTAACTGGTAGTTATTTTTAAAAACAAGAGACATTTATTTTTGCATTAAAAAAAATTGATTGAAACAATGAAAATTGGAATACACATAATTGCATATTCATTTCAAAGATATTTTGACATCCCAAGGTACTTAATTTGAGTATGGACTTTATTTGTTTGCTTACAAATTCCTGTCTCGAGCATGAAAAAAAAATTGAAACCAGTCGAGCTAAGAAGGTATAATAAAATCTTTGACGAAAAGTGTAAAATCGTCACACGACGCGGGAAAAAATGTCGTTTATTTATAAAAAAAATTGCACTTTCTAACAATAGAACAGAAGTAGCATTCTGATAAGCTATAAATAAGTCAACGATACTATAATAATCGCCATCGGAGTACCGCACTTCTGTAAGATAATAATCGACTTTCTTATAAAAATTGAAACGTCTAGAAATAACGAATGATAAGAAAACGACACTTCCAGCAACAAACAATCGCCACCTCACTCACTCAACAGACGCTAAACTTCCTGACTTCCAATAACTAATAATAAAAAAGAGCAAAAACAACGTTTTGTAATAATAAATGATAAAACTTACGTCAGAAATGTATTAAAATTGAATTACCTTTTATTTGACTGAAGATCCAGATTTCCTCACTGTTTATCAATAAAGCACTTGTATCGAAAATGTCGTCACAAATCAACGCACGCCCAACGATTCGCGTCACACGTGGAGAAAATTACGCGACCGAATCTCAGACTTGGTTTCGTTATCGTGTCTGTCAGGGAACTCCAAACTTCTCCATGCAGACCCCGCTACTTGAAGGACCGTTCTAAATGACGTCACGATCAACGTCACCGATAGTTGGATCAGATCGACGAACTCAGATTTCAGTGACGTGTTGATGAAAGCCTTTGAATAATTTTGATAACAAAAGAAACAACAAAAACAAATCAATCAATCATACGTTGAAAATAATTTCAAAACAATTTTTAATTCAACTTGTCCATTTTATTCTAAAGGGCGTATAAAATGATCCGGAAAAAATGCCGGCTAAGTTATTCAGAAAAGAGAAGCAGAAAAGTCAGTTTAAATGCAAACGACTTTTTTGTATAAATATTTCAGCACGTACTTTTTAAGTGACGATTGGTATCTTCGTCAATAAATAATTTTTGCAAGTATATATTTACTTCAAAAGACAACTTTCACGTTAGAGAGTTGTCATATGTTGGAGCACAGCATGCTTTTTCAACGATAAAACGGGGTTTTATTTATAGACGGTTTTAAAATTGTAATTAATTGATTTTCTTTTGCCAATATTTTTCATTCATATATAAAATGTTTTTATATTTTTTGTTAGTTGATGTTTCACTTTTGCATTCCATTATATCAGGCGAGAATTTGATTATTCCATCCTGAATATCTAAAATCGGATTCTGCATTTTTAATAAAAACATGTGACGTGTTAAGTAATGTATGACGTCACTGTCAAATTCACTTCATATAAATGGATCGGTTCAATTAAATTTCACTCGTTAACACACTTTTTTTCGTTTCCTTTGAAAAAAGAATATATTTTGCCGTTTGCAAGGATCCCAGAAAACTCATTCGAGCGAATTTTTAAGAATTATTTTAGTTCTTGTGACATTCATGTGCTGTTACCATAAACTTACGAGCGTTTGACAGAAAAAAAATCATTTTAAATTGGTAATTCTATAGTGACGTTCTATTTGGAAAAATGTTTTATTAAAAATAAAAAGTAAGATGGAATGGTTTTTTTAATACATAACCCATTTTTGTTAAATATTCAAGAAGTCGACTTTCTGCCGATTTTCTGTGACAATAATTCATAATTTTAAATTATGTTTAGAATCTTTTTAGAAATAATACCAAAGTTTTCTACAGTCTGATAAAATTTGATTATAATTATATTGTAATTAAGAATAAGTCGTTTGTTTACTACAATGTAATAAATTTAATGTTTGAAGTAAACAATTCTAATTAAAAAAACAATTAAATAATATTTTGTTTCCAAATTGATCACTACATGTTTGTTATGAATGATACTCAAATTAGATACGCTAAACAAATGTTCAGTTCACTGCGAACTGGCTTGAAACCAATTTGTTATCTCGCCCTTAGTCATCATAGCGATGACAAATATTCGATATAAAAAATTGTACATTATAAATACATGCGAAATATACTGCTGGCGTTGTGAAACTTGTAAACATCTATCGACAACTTAATCTACAACTAAATCTTATTTTTAATGGTCATCGCATTTTTGTGTGCAACGGAAGTTGCTTCTAATAACTAAAGTCCGATTTTTTCCAGGTTCGGAAAAATTTGCACAGACCATTTGGGAGACGTATTTTTCCATGATTTTTATTGAGAAAAAAAAATGTTACGAAAGAGAGGGCAAATTTGTTTTCAGAATTAGCAACACATCTGAGCGACGGCACGTGTTTGTGTGCACTTTTCGTATACGCGGCGCATAATGGTCAAGATAAACGCGCATGAAAAGGAAGAGCTTTAGATCCGTAGTCACTCGCGCGTGTCCGCTTGGCGCATCAAAAAGTATACGAGGAGTGTTCATTATTCGCCGTTACATCCTCTCTTCGTCAATGTCGACAAGGATAATATTCATTCAATAAATTAGACATGAAAATGGGAAGCGCCTTTATTCGTTCACTTTATACAAAACGTATGTCTATTTTCCTCCACACGTCCGGATTTATCACTCAAAACCAGATTTCACAATTCAAATCTTTGAATTGTTTTCAAACAAAATTGTATATCAAATTGAATGAATGAAATAAAAAATTGGAAGTCTTTTTAATGAATAACGAAAAATTAATGTCGATAAGTGTTTTCTTTTATTTTTATACAGTCGTTACGAAAATGACGATAAACATTTTTTGATGTTCAGCTGCGAAAAAATTGTCACATTTTTATACTAATTTTGAAACTGTTGAAGTTTCTTTTATTTTTATCTAATCGCTATTTTGTTTTCAGTTTTATCACGAACTGCATCAATAACATGTTTTGTTCTTCTAGAATCATTGTTGTTGAAAAAAAATCTTTCTTTTACGTTTTATGAAAACAAACAGGGGCAGATTGTAATCAAGGATTCTTTAAATATGACATCCACAAGTTTGAAGTTGAAGATTTTATTGATTCATAATAATTAGAGATAATTTTTGTTCTTAGATTCGACAATTCAGAAGTTGAAGCACCTGAAGAAGTGCCTCATCACTGCATGATCATGTGAGCTCATAAAGGCAAACGCGGAGGAAATACTAAGGTAGCCAGAGTTGACAAACACTCACTGTTTGCCCACATGATACTCAAATCTACCTGATAACAAGTTATCTCAATGGTAACCTGCGACTTTTATATTTGCCGAGAAAACTGTAGACGAGCGTCATTATTCTCCAAAAAATGATCTATTCTACACATTTTCTTCCTTTTTATTAACATCTTTTTTGTTTTCATTTTAATAATTTCAATTTTCATTTTTATATAAGTATACACTACAGTAATTTTTATTGTCCGAATTTAATTACAATATATGATGATTGAATATCAATGAGAACGACAATCGATGGTATATTAAAAAAGCTCGGAACACACGACATAAATTCAAAAAAATTGATATGTCTAACACACGTGAGAGTACATATGTTTGATTATGTATTTGTGATTATGAAATGACAAATCCGCGGGTTTTACCGAATAAAATGTGATAATTGAATTATACTATGAACATAAGCACGATGAACATACGAAATTCGATAATTGATGATGTTTGCACAAGCTCGCATCTTTATTCTGTGAACATGTATGATATTTGACGATACAGAGCGCAAGCGCAATTGTCATTTGTACAAACAAGACCGATGTTCCTTCTCTCAATTAAAATCTACGTCACGCTGCACAAAGCAATAAATTATGCCAGTGTAACATATGTACGAGTGGCAATCATATGTCGCCGATAATTTATGTACTAAATTATGTAGCACTCACAGATTACAGCTGTGAAACACGTTTCGAGTGTCTTGGCAACAGAAAAATAGTTTCCTCAATTACACAAACAATTTAGTGAACGCTTTTCAACAAGTTGTTTTTTTCTCTTTGTAATATTTTTATCATCAAAAACAAGAACTTTAACTTGCGGATATGACAATGAGAGGTAATAGCAAAGAAATTATTAGACAATAACTTTCAACACATCCGTGCTAAACAATAAGAACTCTAAAATGTTCAAGTTCAACGGTATTGATAATATAAACATAACGTGTATGTACAGGGAAAAGAACTATAAATAAGTCAAATGTTTATAAATAGTTTTTGTTTGGACAAAGAAACGGGATCCAGTACTCATAAGGCACTCATAAGGGTGCCGTACCACCGGATTAGGTGTGCATAATAGCTCTTGTCGGGGCCCTAGAAATGGCCCTGACTGTGATGCTTTGAGACAAATCAGCCTGTTTTGATTTTTAGAATTTCAGTAAACATTTTGAACATCGGCTGGGAACAGGTTCTGATCAGTACTTCAAAAATAGAAATAGGATAATGAATCCACGAGGTCACGATTAGGTTATGAATAATAAAAATTGAGACATCAACATGGCGAAAAAAGTTAAAGTTAAAAGTATTAAAAATATCGAACGTCGTCATCAAATTACCAATCTGTATAATATACCAGTGCAAAAATGTCCTTTTTGTTGGTTTTTATTGATTGTTTTTAAACATCACGCAATAAAAATTATAATGAGATAAATAATTGGATCATTGGTTATTTATTATCATTCATGTATTACAATCATGGATTCTTGATTCCTTTGTCGAATTGTCGAAGGCAATTGTACTCCTCGAGATTGTGCATCCCTGAGTACCACTCTGACCTGCAATATTGGAGGTAGTTAAGCACTGCATCCTTCATAATTATAAGTTTTGTCAGCATCGGACAAATGCGTAACTAAAAGTTCCGCTTTAGCCATAAGTGTCTCAAACTCATTCTCCATATTTTGAACGGGCAAGTAGGGCAAAGCCGTAAGTTGGTATTGATGCGCAAGATATTTTTTCTTTATGCGTTCACAAACCATTATCGGAAATTTCAGTTCAGTTTTGTTAAGGAAATATTAATTTTGAGGAAAAGTATAATTTCACTTATGCTCCCGCTCGGGTTTCCACGATCTCTCCCCTTGTCCGGCTATGGCTCCCACTCGCGTTTCCAGGATCCTCTCCCCTCTCCTTCTGCCAACTCATCCATTCTTCGAGAGAAGAAGGGGGTTCCCCTCAGGCCACTCCATTCAAGTGCACTGGGGTCCTCCGATGGGCACTCGAGTCGGTATTATTTTCTCTAACAACTTTCCTTTCTTGGTACATATTCCATCCTTTTCTTCCATTTCTCCCCCCCCCCTTCCCCTCTAACAAAACTACCTAAATTTTTAGTCCTCACATTAAAATTCCTTCCAACTATTACAATTTCTTCCTCTTCAATATCGTTCAGATATTCTATTCATTCTACAATCTCTTGATTATACACTGTAACTAGCTTAATTTTCCTATTATCAAAATTAAGCTCATTACCAATAAAACCTTTGTTGATATCCATCGATATCTCCTTCCTTTCACCTGAAAATTCTTTCCTCAACCCCATTAGGAAACCTCCCCTTACGGATGAAAATAAAGTCGATAAAATTTATTTTATTTTATTATACTTATTGCCGCTTTTTATAAACTTTTTATATACAAAATATACCAAGTGGACAATTTGCTTTTGTTCGTTAGTTTTTCAGTTATAATAGAACAAACAAACAAATGGTTTTTTGCTATTATTTTCAAATATCGTCTCCATAAATCTCCAAATATCAATAAAAATAAAATTGTAGGTAGCCTATGTTGCACGGATAGAAATAAAGCAGTAAATTTGACTAGTTTTACTCGGAATCGTGTGATGGTAACGTGAAACATGATAAATTACTATTCCAATTCGTAAATTTTAATTTTCAGAATAATTTAAAAAAAAACATTAATTTAATTGTTATCGATTTTTCCATGTTGACATTCTAGAATGTCTGTGGGAGGTGTCTGCTGTTGACATTCCATTCAGTTTTCGATTTAAAAAACTGAGAAAGTTGATATGAAGATATCGAGTCGCGAACCTCAGCCCCCTCCGCGTGCGGTCACTTAGGCCCCGAGCTATTCCACCTAATAGAGTTCGACGACATAGAGTGCCTAAATACGTTTGGTGTAGGCGCACCAAAAAGTTGCTATCCAAATACACTGGACACAACAATTAGCGGGCACCCTAAATTTTTTGAAAAAAAAAAAGAATTTTTCAAACAGCCATAACTTTTACATTTTTCATCGGAAAAAGTCTATTTTTTCAAATTGAAGCTTAGAATCTCTGCTATAAAATGACTTTGTTGAATTTTTTTTACTCTTTACATATGACGCTGTAATCAATTGTTCTGATCAAGGAATTTCGGTTTAATAAAATTCAAACTTTGAATGACTGCGAAAACATTGTCAGAAATGATTTTTAAATTTTAGCAACGAAACAGCAAAATTTTGTTCATTTCAAACAACCTCGTTGAAAAAAATCGTAAAAACAATGAAACTTGTCAACTTGTCAAAGTTATGACCATTTGAAAAAAATGTCTTTTCAAACACGAAAAAAAAATCACTTAATTTGGACGTCTGTAGTCGAAGTTATGAACAAAAATGCAAGAAAAGTGAGAAACCAAACTGGAATACATGTGAAGGACTAAAAGCCTATAGCGGTAGCCTTTAGAGCAGAATTTCACCAAGTTTGCACGGAGGATCCTCTTGCATTCGCCTTCTTGGATATCAACCTCAAGGCAAAGGCGTTACGTTCAATTTTGTCCTTCTGTACTGCGGAGTTGAAAATTGAATATTGCAACTCTACTCTTCATGGCTTGAACGTTGCCCTTTTTAATTTTATAATCAATAATGTCTACTTACGTAGATAAGTTGAGCATCACTCGCTTTGATTAACCAATAATGGATGCCCATGAATACCATTCAATAGTAAATTGAAATTGTACCATAAACCTGGCAGTGGGCGCGTAAAATCCTAATATAACGTCAGTGGGCGCGCGTTGGCCATTTCGACCGACATTTCTATTGGTGTCTTAAGTATTAATTATCGCTGTACATGAAAATGATATTATACGATAATTGCATCATTAATTAGATGTTTTTATTTATATTTTGCTAAAAATTAACGTTTTTTAATAAAAAATTGACCCAATAAAAATGTAAGTTCTTTGCCCAATTCAATTACGCGATATATTCGATGAAATTTTGTTATTTCTTTTACAAATTATTACAATTTTTTTACTGTTGATATCAGTAGTACTGATACGCTGAGAAAAAGGATTTCTAACAGTTATGAATTCCACGCAATCAAAAAATTTTTTTAATATTTCTTAACAGTTATGACCGTATTGTTATGTTCACGAATCATTTATTAACTATTAATTTTGGGTTTTTTCCGAAGTATAACATGTAATACGTTAT
>JAPYZS010000544.1:0-60994 GCA_030522925.1 Trissolcus japonicus | reverse complement strand
TAAGAACACTGTCTTATCCACTAGTCTATGAGGACTTTCCAGTCTATGTTTCTTATTGGGAAACTCACTCATACGATGGATGTGTGCCAAAAATATAGACAAATATTTTATTAATTATAAGTGTGGTTATATAAATTATTAATTGCAAAATGATTTATTAATTATGTTCCAACTCACATAATTTAAATAAACTAACAAAATAATTATTTACTGTAATTAAATTTAAAAAAAAACGAAAATGGAATCCCGGTCAAGCCCTTAAGAACGCCCGGCGTGACGCACTGTACCAATGCCCAGTCGGGAATACTGGAATGACTGGAACCTGGTAAAGGCCCAGTCAGTATTCCTTTCATCGAGATTTCCCGGCTTAAACCAGACCGGGCCCTGGTTTTTGGCATGGTATGCCCGATTGGATTTCTACTTGGGCGGATAAATAAGAAATTTCAGTTTCATTTTTCATACTAAGAATTTGTATAAAATTATATAAAATTCCATATTACAACTGTGAAATTTCGATTGCGTTTTTCATACTGTTTTAGGCTAGAATTTTTCAGCCTAAAACACTAAGATTGTTGTACCAGGAATATTATATCTATGTTTATGAAAATATATTGCTTAGTTTAAATATTTATTGTAATAGGTTTTAAAATAATAAATAATTCGATAAACTTCAAGTAAATTTGTTTATTGAACAATACAGTAACCTATATACACTAATGTTTTGACATTGAGATTGTTTTAGCACCCTACCACTGTGTATTTAAACAATTCGTAATTCCATTTAGATGTATCTAAATACCGTTTGACGCGGTCCTCGTTCATCTTTTGTACATATCCATATATACGAGCTGTACTCAAGAGTCCGTTTTCAAAATATACCACATCCATCACCCTGGCTTCTTTCGCACGTTTTACAAACAAATATGCGTTAATATGGTCGCTGGTCTCAATGGCAAAAAAGCATTGGCCTTTATGGTTATTTTCAATCCTGTTGAATAAAAAACAAATGAATTTTTTCATGTAGAAAACGAATCATAATATTCTGTTTGAAAATATTACAATATCAAAATACTTCAACATGTCAATATTTCTTGTATAAAAACAACAATTCTAACTATATGTAAATTAAAAAGAAATCAACAAAATAATGATTTTACTGACCCATCAGCACTGCTCACAGATGAAACAGAAACCACAACAAGGGCGACCAAAACGATGAATTTGAACATTTTGTATCTTTTTTTTAAATTAGGTCTGAAGATGAATGTAGTTCAGTGTAAAGTGTAGTACTTTGATGATACGGTTAAGGTTTATATATATGCAAATTTCTCCATTATGAATAAAATTAACTTTGTTATCAACAGAATTGTCGCTATGTTGAAATAAATAATCGAGCTAATGAAAGCAAAAAATAAATTTTTAATAATAGACAGGTAGATTCCACAGTCCACCGAAAATTTCCAGATAAACCATATCTGCCGAAATAAGAATCATGATAAAAAATAAAGAAACTACCCTAGTAGAAAATAGAAATCCAATCGATTTTAAAGCATCACTTTCGAATGAGAAACCCTTTTAGAGACTCCATAAGAACCCGACGTACGCCTTCTCAGGTGATCAGCCTTCCGGATATTATTAGTGACTTTGTTAATAATTTTTTAAACCCGTGCCTATAATTACAGACGAAATATTTTGCCAATTTAATATGTACAGAACGACAATATATTTCAAATGAGCGAGGTGCCTCGTTTGTAGCAAGGGGTTTAAGAAATAAATAACTGAATATAGATTTAAATAATTTTGCTTTAATTCTGAAAAAATGTAATTATCGTATTCTTTGACGTTGCAAGTAGATATAACCAAAGGATACCAAAAGAAAGAAAATTTTCTTCAGTATGTAACACTTATACTCATTGAGATGTTTTGATTCATAAGATCGTCGTCCTAGTCCCAAAGGGCATTTTGCACGCAATATAATGAGTATGATACAAGCAATATAAAAGCGACCAGAGAATCCAAGCAAAATAAAAAGTTGAAAAAAAAGACGTCACGATGGTGATAATAAGATTGTATAGCAGAGCTATACAGACAAAGCAGCCGAAGAATGATATTCTCTTTGTAAAGGAAAGAAAAGCAAAAGACACGCCGCGTGAGCTTCGGCTTCGCGTTATGAATATTACGAGGAATATTACGTGAACGTGTGCCGCTTGCGTGTATGCCTCGTAAGTGGTGTATGATTTGGTGGTGATTGATGGAGTCAGAGTTCGAAGTGATCAGCGGCGCTTCGGGCGCCCAGCCTCACCTGACGAACCCGACATATTTCTGCATCATGAAATACCGGAAGGCTCCAAGGGTTTCTTCCTATGTAACATGAGTGCTCATGTGCTCATCGAGTAAATATGTATATTACTTTTAAAACTGCGTATCAAAAAAGAAACGCTAAGGAATTATCAGATTTATTCACTGGACATAATTGTTCATATTGACGTTTCAGAATTTCGACCTGAAAAATCCCTCACAGAATAAAAAATATATTATTTCTACATAAAACATATTCCGACAATAGTGACTATATTGTACATATATTTCTAGATTGTTTTTTAATGATTCGTAATTTTTACTAAACAGTTTATAATTTTAACCAGAAAATGTAGTAATTATGTTTAAAGATGACTTCTGTCCCTCACTTATAGAACAATTTGGTAAAAACCAAATCGATTTTGATAAAAATTATTAATCTTTTTTTTTTTGTGTGAGAAAAAAGTATCAAATTCCAATAAAAAATCATTTAGTCTATTAGGAATTTTTTCTAATGTCGTATCATTAAATAATAACAGTTAGGTTTATTAATTTCATATTCTACACATTAAATATCAAATAAAATCGATCAGATAATTCTTCTCAAATTGTAGACGAAAAAGTTTTAGATCTTTTTTGTTAAATAATTATTACACATGTTTTGTCTAGAGTTAACAACATCCGGAACAAAGCGTGAATGTGTAACTTATAAACAAGGATTCGGTCATAAATTTAACGTGGTGCGCGGCATCATTAACACCGCATAACAAAAACGATGTTATAGTTACCCCTGATTCTTGCTCTGAAATAACGACATACGCCTCCCGGTGGACATGCGGTATTCTATAATTTTAGAGGTCCATAAATAAAATTCTGATGTGGAATTGCAATTAGTGAAATACTCCTTCAGAATCTCTGTTTCACTCACCTAAAATAAATATATTTTTGCATTTACTTTCACACTGTAAGAATTGAAGAATAATATGAAAATTATTGAGTTGAAGATAAAAAATTTCCATTATTCCATCTAATTAATTGAATTTTATTTTAACACTTAATTTTGACACTATCTGACGAAATGAATTATACGTTTTTCACAATTCCAATTACCAAAATCTGACGTAATGTTTTAAATACAAACTTTGTATTTAAAAAACTCGACTCGTCGAACCAAATTTAGTTCACTATAATTTAAAACAAAAAAGAGTAGCACAGTAATAAATTCCGATTCGAATAATTAAAAAGAATGGGGAGTCAATAAAGAATCCTCTCGCCGGCAATGGTCATAATGATCAGAGTCATCTATTTAACGCGTCCGCAATTACTCGAAGCTGATCAAACTCGCGATTGGAGCAAAACACCATTAACTAAATAAATGGTCAACAGTGTTTCGCAGTGGGAAAAAAAAACTTGAAGCGTGAATTACTTTCAGTGGAGATGAGAAAAACTTCGAGTCCATGTTTGCTTGTCATTATGATCAAGCCTGGTAAATTCTAAATAAGTAAGAGCAACGAAAAATTATCACTGTAATCATAGAACGGCATGCCTGGGTCGAGAGTGTAATATTCGCAGATGATTTCGTAGCGACACCATTCCGCTGTAATTCATAGAGACGCGATACAGGTGGTCCGCGCACCTACACTGCCATATGACTTTTCACACGAGACCCCATCTGAAGGCGTGAAATATTAAACAGTCGCAGTTTGCTCGATTCGCCGGCCAATTAATCTCGCGTCAGATTATTATTAGTATCGAGCACGATTTCGTAATTCGAAGCAACGACGCCGACGCCGCAAAATATTAACGCCTCGCGTGCCGCAGATCGCACCTGCGAATATATAAAGTGCGCCGCAAGACCCATTACGTAAGAATTAGCGACGAAGAGTCCACTTAAAGCGTTCAATAAATCACGGCTCGGCGTCTCTCGCGCGACGTAACTCGAAATAGATTATGTCCGTTTGATTATTTATTCCGCAAGGAAAAGTTAAGTTACACCTCCGAGATTGTCCGGCGCAACTCAAGCCGTTAATTTTTACCCCGGTGTAAGATGAGATTTAATGTTCATGAGAATTGATGAAAAATCATACTCATCCGAAAATCAGTGTGGAAATATAACAGGAAACAATCGTTATTACGTATTTATGAATATTAATAATTCGTCAAATGAAAACGGATGTAACATTCAGAATGTTATATATATTTAATCGTGTTGTTCTTATTTGCCAAAACGTCATCATAAAATATCATTACATGCAGATTCATTTAGATCGCATCTGTGCATTAATCTTACTATCAAACCATACAGCATCAGAATTAATATTCATATTAATTTAGTCTTTACTGTGTGAGCATTTCACTCTACGTTCTTTTCCAATTATACTCTTTTAAGTGAATTAATTACGCTCGCTAAACATATAAATACTGATAGAAATAAGAAAACTTGGATTGCACAATTTATCCAAACAAATTCAAATTTATGTGGGTGAATGTTTTTTTAATTTTTTATTAATCAACCTTTATCGCTGATAATATAAAGTTCAGTTGTTAAAAGTATTGATAAATTGTCGATTAAATGAATTTATTCAATGTTAAATTTGCTTTACATAATTTATTGATCAAAGTGTGAATTGACTCATCAGTAGAAAATAATAATTGCAATTAGTGTTCATGCTGCAACTAATATTAATTTCTACATAATTAATTGTGAAATTCACGTTTTATTCCAGTTAAACGTCAGATTCATTTTTAAGTAAAAAAGAATGACATTTTCATACAAATTAGAATATTATCTTATAAATAATTGAATGATACAAAATTTCTCATACCAGAGGCAAATAAAAATTTCAAATTTTCAAAGTTAGTGTGACATTTGTGACAAAGCTCGATGGTACATAATAACTGTCAAGAACACGCATGTGATTGAGACCCACCCACACATTTTATTTATGGAGTTAAATCTCGCATCCCTGTCCCAATGAATGCGAGGTATGCTTTTGTTAACTTTTCAAAAAGTCTAATACGTCATCTAAACTTGTTTTCAGATATAAAAATTCAATAGCAATTGACATGCTCAACTGAAAAAAAAAAAACTACCAAATATACCTACTTTCTAATAGCACATGGATTAACTTACATGACAAAAAAATAAAGTTATATTTTTTTTAATAGAAATTAAAAAAGCGCAAATTTTCACAGAGAAACATAACCTCCAGAAATTAATTTTTAGTTTTTTGAGGTTATGTCATAATCTTGTGGGTACTCTAATGAGAGCTCTTGGCATTCTTTAAACCATGGCATATAGTCATTTTGTCTTTTATTTCATCAAATACTCTAAAGGGACCAATCTAATTACATTAAGCATGAAGTTGATTCTACGTATCAGAGAGTCAACGCTTCCAAGGTGATTGAAAGGGTTGAAGCGTGATGCTTCAACAAACAGACAAATGAACATATTTTATATTAGTCATCTTTTTATATTAGTCAACATTCACCAAAATTCACATATCATATAGTGTCAGAATCACGCGGGCTTGTGGCTATCACAAAAAGTGACCAGACGGGGGTGCTTGAAAACTCTGCTCGTTAATTTTACGGTAATAATTTCTCGGCGTGCGTGAAACTGTCTGACGTTCAGTCGTATTGCGGAATTTAATTACGCACTGGAACGTAATTTCATAACATATCCCATAGAAAAATGATTATGTATGTACCGCACGAAAGACACGAGATAATACCATGCACGTATCATCGCGGGCCGATCCGTTTTGTAAAATTAGCGACATTGCTCGTTCATTTGAATGAAAATGCGATCAAAGAAGAAATTTGCGATTTCGAGGAGGAGCTTCGGTATCCAAATTATCAAGGTTAAGTTTGGAATTAAGCTGGTCTAAATCATCCTTTACGACGTCGATCATTCAGTTTTATGAGTTCCTAATTATATACGATGTGACACAATTTGCAAAATTAAATTCACTGAATCGATCGGATGAATTTTTCATCAGTTAAAAAGATAAGTTTCACATTGAACACTGCACTGTTCCACACGCAACGATGAAAAATTTTAATATATTGTTTGGTAATGAATTCAGTGCAACGGTTTGATCGATTGTTACAATAATAATGTGAAATAATAGTTATTTTTGACAAAATATGTAAGATTTTGTTTTGCGTGTACAAACTTAATGTGTGTAATTATGATTTTACCCCGTCCTTTTCAACGGCCATGAATATTCATCGTTGGAACACCATGTTAATAATTATATACCGCAGCGCTCTTTTATGCAATTACTTTCGTCGAGGCAGATTTGTCGCGATTGTCACTTTGCTCACGTTCTCGTACTAAGCTATTAAAATACAATACATCACTCGGTTGCACAAAAATTAGATTGTTTCTTAAAAAATAAAAGAAAACTTCTTACAAAAAATCAACATTTTAATTCTTATTTGAAATGATAACTTTAGTTTTTTTATTTGTGCATAATGAAACTTATTTGGAACAACAAGTTTTTGACTGTAACTCTCTGAGAATGTTTCTTTTCTTTTTCATGTAACGAGAGATTTGAACTGAGTGACACTTTGCTTGTCGAAATTTTCGAAGAGGAGACAAGGCGAAAGGTTAAAATAACATGTGGGATGAGAAACAAGTCATTCAAGCCGAGAAGAACGACAAGAGAAAGAGAATACAAATGAAGAGTGAAACGTTTGAAGCCGCACCCACGCGTCTCACGACTAGATGAACTGTTTGTTGTTGTGTTTCAATGAATTATCACTACAACGCGGCCTTCTGGTAAAACGCCGTCATATATTAACAACTGAAAGCCAGCAAATGAGATCCGAGAAACATTACAATTACTATCGCAAACAGTATTCTAACAGGGCAACCGAGGAAACCTTTTATTTACAGCCCATTATTGTTTGGGCATTTAGTGACGTACATGAATGTTGGGTAAATTTTTTTCAAAGAAAAACTTGTTCACTTATTTTAGTATATAAAAAAGTATTACTTATATTTATGTGTGTTTTTATAGTTTATTGTACAATTTTTCTTAATTTATTCTTAACATTAAATTAATGACATTTAATTTTCATTTATAGAAATTAAAAAAATCTGTAATTCTTTAATTAGGATTCAATTGAAGCTGTCAATGAACGTAATTGTATTTATCAGCTCTCATCGATAAATTGACAAGTCAGTTTTTCAACTTGAACGATAAATAACGTCACAGAATTATTTCAATCCGTAAAAACCAAACGATTTTATGTAGAGAAATCAGGTGAATTCAGAGTTCGCTAATGTTTTCTCACAGAGATTTACAACGCATTTAATGGACACCAGGTCCAACTGATACATAGTGCGATAACGTGCAGGTCATGTTTATCCACTTGTTCAAAGATTTATGAACACTCAATGCAATAGACCACTTTGTTGTCAGCATTATGCGAGCATTAGGTAACGCGGGTCAATATCTCAAGAATAATGTATACACCTGAATAAAAAAAACTGTAATGAAAATGCCGAAAAAAATGCATTGTGGACAATGACTCCTAGCTGCCAATACAAACAATGGTTTTAGAGATGAGGACTTTCGTAGGCGTAACCGAGAAGGCGTTGGATGATAAGAATGTCTCAATTTTCTCTGTTATTCGATCGAATTAAATAATTCTCATGATAAACTTAATCTATTGTCAATGTTTTTTTTAATTACTTTTTTTTGAGATTATTTGAATTAACTTTTACCCGATTAAATTAATTTAATCTTAGAATTCAAATTCAACCTTTTTTTTTAATTACATTTTTTCAAAATTGTTGACATGTGACAGTATGGTTCGATAATAAAAAAAAAAAAAAAAAAAAAGAAATTCATCTACTTGAAGAGAAAAATGTTATCCCGTTTTCGCAAAGGCTGTACTCCGACATACGGTAAAAGTTGGCACAGGTCAGCTGTATCACGGCGAGATAGTTGGTAGTCAGTGTGACAAATTACGGACACGGAATGATAATGGTCGCACCACTGAATCACCATACTTTTCCACTGAATTTAACAATACGGGAGTTCCGCGTGAGCCGCATTACGAATGGTCACTGTGAGTCATTGACTATTAATTAGACCCGTAAATTGGTATCCATAACTTATCTGCATGAGCTACTCAGAATCCAGATCTAAAAAAGTTTCTGCAAACCTTAAAATAACCTTTACCAAGCCGCACAAGTAGAAACTTTGCATAAACAATTATTCATCCGAGCTATACAAAAAAAAATGAAAGTTGTTGTTCATTTTCGAACCACATTCCATCGTCGAATCATTGCAATTAAATTTACAATTATTATTAATATTTTTTTCTTTTCATATCAGATTCAATAAATGAGGAAAGAAGATGAACTAGTTGAAAACGCTGACGAAAAAAGTAGTCTCAGCTTTTCAGCAAATTGAGAAATATAGAATTTTCGCAGAGGTTGTGTGGAATACCGGCTGATATAAGCTCGGAGAACAGACAGTACTGGAAGCGACCAGCGAGCGACATTGATGCATGTCGACAATCATTCCACGTCACTACCAGCAGTGGCCTCATCATCGCTGAACGAACTGCCAACACGCTATACTTCTCTCTCGGCATGCTTTATGTGATTATATGAATCCCCACACGCGTACTTGTTATATATACGTCACTATAAATACCATCACTCTGTATATCTTGAAACCTTAAATCGGAGTAAATCTGCCGCTCTTGCGGTGTCCTGACAATGATCGTCACCAATATTTCAATTTCAATTGAATAATCCAAAAACATTTGCATAATTCGTTTTTTGAATAATATAAAATATACGACAGATTGAAAAACAAAAGAAAGAAAAGAAAAAGAAACGAGCTGTCAGAATAAAACATTTCCAGTTAATTTAAAGGATGTTTTTGCATTTGTCAGATAAAAAATGAATACCGCCGCGTGTGTTGAGTTTTGCAAAACAAAAGTTTCGTTTTGTGGCGGCGGCGCATTATAAGGGTACCAGGTGCCCTTGATTCGCGCGAATGCCATTTTGTAGTTTTCTTGTGTCCTCGGTGACTTTTGGCATCATGGTGGGAAGGAGGCTTAATTGGCGGTAGCTTATTCGCGGAAGGGTTCCCAGTCTCTTCTCATTATCGTTTATTTTAATTAGCCCGACCACTACCGACTGCGTACTCGCACGGGCAAAACCTATGAGCGCGCCCTCGGGAGCCGCGGGATGTCCAGCAGAAGAGGACAACGCGTCAGCCCGGTTGACGTTGTCGGGTGTGCTTCTGCCGCGTAAATCCTGCATTATAAATGACCTCGATATTGGTGAGGGACTCCCGCGGTGAAAGCGCAACCAACACTAAGATGGCGTCGGTGCGTTTCAGGCCCCCTTAAGGACCCCCTGTGCATCTTCGGCTAGTCGCGCGGTGATATCTGATCTCCAAGGAATGCTTCTGAATTTCATGAGAACAGTATACCAGCGCACCGCGCAGCTATAACATTTGTCATCTGCAAAATTACGCGAAATTAGTTACTCGCCTTCGGGTCTTGGACAAAAAATATCCTGTTGAAGCAAATTAACGACGTGATGATTTTCAATGGGTCGTAATTAACAAACGGCTGAAAGAACAAACAAAGGAGTCTGAATGAGGAAAAAAAAGAATTAATAATCTGTATAATAATTAATGATGATTGTTGGCAGCAATTAGTGCGCCGGAGTAATTAAATTAGCGCCCGTCGTTAGTTTGTTTTAACAACAATTAACGCAATCCATAAAGAGGATCGCCTGGGCAATTATGAATAATGATTGATGATAATACGCCGCTATCAGAGCTTATTTATCAAAATCTTAGTTGTTTCCACATCGGAGCAAGGACGCGAAACAAAGATCATCGAATGCAACGCAATTACGCGGAATCATCCTAAATCAAAAACACAGAGGTCCGCTTGTGTGCACTTGTATAATCCACATTAATCACAATATACGCAGCTCAGAGTGCGCTTTCGTGCACGAATGTTTTTTAACAAATCGCCAGGCTTGTAATTCACGATGCACGATCGATGAAAAGCGCGCATTCGCAGCGAGAAGACCAACCAGACGTAATTTCTCTCGTAAGTAAACTCCGAGAAATTACGTGGGTGAACGTTAAAGGGCTTACGTCGAGGTAAGTCCTTGCTCGCGAACGCAGATAATATCGCACTCGGAGATTTCAAGATACAGACCCATAATTATGCAATTCAGATTGCTGCCCGCGAACTGTGATTAGCCACAGCACTTTGATCTACGGATATAAACCGTGTAAGTACCGTCCTGTGCACTACCACGGCAGCCTAATCCCAATTAGCTGGTAACTTGTGAAAAGTCTTTAATTTGTAAAACTGAATCATTACTAAGTTGCAACCAATATATTAATGTTTTGTTTAAAAAAAACAAGATCAAATCAAAATATTATGAATGGCTAGAATCCACTTCATGTATAAACAACAATTTAAACATTTTTCATACCAGTTTAGAAGAGCAATCATCCATGATTTTATTACGACAAACTTTTGCTATTGGAATTTTCATTAACATGCGTAATTTTAGTTGTGTCTGATTTAGTATAGGTATAATTTTAGTAAGGCAGATCTGGTTAAATTTTATTCTATTGTTATAATTTTGATAATTTTTGTCTGATTTAATATAGCTTAATGAAATAAAATAGTAACTTACGATTTAGTTTTTGTTTTTAAATAAAAATATGGCTTTGAAATTTAACTTAGTTTATTAAAAATTGCACAAATAAATAATAATCTCAATTGTATCCATATGCACAATTTATTTCATTAATTAATTTAATTAAAACTGATCAAGTTGAATTTGTTAGGTAAAGTCAGATTCAGAGTAAATTTGAATAGATGATTAAAGTTATATTCAATTTTATAAAATCAGACTCACTTGTTTATCGTGCTCAAACCTGAATAAATTAGTTCTAACCATGTCTAATCAAGCATAGCCAAACATGGAACATTTTTCTCGGGTTATGTGTGTTCAAATTTTCCAATTTTGGAAAAAGAAGTTACCGCAATTTTATTCTTTGCTTATTTGTTGTTTAAAATAAATTTAAAATAGCATGTGTCTTTTTTGACAAGACTATCAAACCCTCTTATTTGTCCCAATGTATAAAGACCATGATACATGTTTACAGACCCACCTCTTCTGCGGCACTATAAGTATTCTCTCAGGCCAATGGTCCGGTGGGTGCCAAGCATCGGACAATTAAATCTTTTTAATCGTTCTAGATAATTGGCCTGAATTAGATGGCGCACCATTCGAAACTCGTTGATTATCCTGGTTCCCTCAGGCGGTCCATCGAATACTTTTGATATCGGTACACCAAACCATGGTTAAAAACTGTGTTTTAAACTTGGAAATTGCGGGAGCTGAATAAAATTGTATCTCTCAGGTCCAAGTGCGTAGTATCATTAAAATGAACATTATCGCATCAACGTCCACACTGGATGAAAGAAATCTCATTGCAATTACACAGTCGATGGTTCAGAATTGATAATGAATTTGAAAAAAAAGTCATGATTTACAAATTAAAATTAATTTTAAACGTTACTTGTTTAAATTTGAATAACGCAGTTTTACAAAAAAACGTGAAATAAAATAACAAAACGTGTTTGAAGAAGAAACAAAAAAAAACATTGTCACAAAGTTGTAGGTTTCATTTGTGCGTCACTGGCGGAACGTTTGTGTGATTGAAAATGATTTACGACGTTGAAGGGATTGAGGATACTTTGGGAAGTTAAATATCGTTGAGATTGTACACAAGATAGCCGTATAGGTCGTTGTCTAAAACCGGCCCTGTGCCTTTGAACGCGGGCCAATAAAAGTGTCGGATGAACGAGGAATGAGGGACAAAAGTAATCCCGAGGGAGAGTTCTTAACGAAATCTGTCTTGGTGATTATTGGCCGTGATAATGATCAAGTCGCCGGCAGTTGTCTATGACGTTATTGCAGGTCGCCCAGAATGAGCCGCGGGCTTTCTGCGAGGGTGGTTATTACCCCGCGACCGGTTTCATCTCGGTTCCACTTTGTTTTTCGACTTTAGCGCCGATCGGCCAGTGCCACGCACGAAGTCTCCGATTTATTTTTCGAGGCGAGACTCAAATTGCCCCTGCGATTGTTTTTCATCCGAACGTGGTAACAAGTAACAATATGTTAAATTAGGAGCCGTTCGGATGAATACTTCAGCAATAATTTTACCTATGTTATTTATGGCCGCCTATTAAGTTTAATGCACGTCTGATGTACGTTTAATAGATGTTTCAAATTGCGGCACTTGAAATGCGTCAGTGAACGTACAGTTCGAGTCCAATGCTTTAAGTGAATACCCTATCAATCGACTAAAGGTCAAATGGATTATAGACAATGTTTATAGACAAATTTTTATTTCAAATTTTATTTCGCAATCAACACAGGTAAAAATTTATGTATGGCCATAAATGTTTCATAAATGGCACATATGGGGCATTTATGAAACATACATCTGGTGAACGTACAAGCGTGTATGAGGCCGTATATCAATTTTCACTTGGGTCGATTTTTACAGTCAAAACTACTGAATAGTTCATAAACAATTTAAAAGTCACCAATTTTTAATAATGTTACATAAAAAAAGAACTTGAATGTCAATGAACATCGTTTAGATTAAATTATTCAAAACTTGAAATTAGAATTAGTCTGCTGAACAATACCCGGTTATTAAGAACTAACCCAGACAGATTCAGTTAGACATGGAAATTACTCATTTTTCATGTCTGATCAAACCTGAAAATGGACCTAATTCGACAAAATTTTGTCTGATCATGTAAAATTAGACATGAATCAGATGAAATTTTATAAAATTTGACATATTTTGACCTAATCAAGATTATTTTCAGGTCTGATCATTCCTGGACTTTTTTCCCCCGGGACTATTATTAATTCTTATGTTTCTCAACACAACTTATTTACAATAAAGTTGTGTTGAGAAAATTGTAAATTAAGTTTGATTTTAGAAGTCTAATTGCAATGAAACGTGTATACATGTTACAAAATAAAACATGTCGAATAAATGTGAAACGGATAACTGAAATTAATCAATTAAATGAAATCATTCTCCCTTAAAAGTATACACACAAAAAGGCCACTCAATTAATTCGCATTATACATAAGCTCGGTACATTTCTAAATTACAAACTGAACTCATGTATCATTCAATGTACCGATCGCTTTAAACATGCGAATTTCTTTAGTTGCACGATGATGATTTTGATTGACTACTCGCTGTTGAATGCAATCAAGTTTAAAACCACTGCACAAATTAGAAATTTAAAGATCATCGGTTCGACGATGTTGAATCAAACAGGATGAAACGTCATTCCTGTTCATCGCGCGGTACGTGAACGAAATGAAAACACTCCGAAAATATAATAACAGGTCAAACGTAAATACAAAAAATGGTCATCTAAGTACCGAGAATCTGATCCATAACATATGTCTCAAAAACTAGCAAAAATATTCTAAATGTTTTTATGACACGTCAAGAGGGCAAAAAAGCCATTCGTTGCTAATTTAAGGAATCCAACAAGCCTAAGTTTTTCAATTTAAATATCACGACCGAGTCACGCAGCGTGTAATCATAAGATTACGTGAAATTACAACGTACCACTTATTTGAACTTTTTGCTCAACATTTTTGACGGATCAGTCGGCTAACAAATATGTTCTGGCCGCCAAAATTCCAACGTCGGTGTTGCAAAATTCAGACGAAAGTAAAAAGCAATCCTTTCCCTGTGCAAAATTTGCCGGAACAACTGTCATTGCCTTTAGCTAGTATCGGACCCATCTGTGGCTCCGAAAAAGTTTTTTCGAGGAACTGCGCGCGATGGTCCTAGACTTGGCATCTAAACACAGCTCTCGTGGCTGTTTTGGTGCTATCGGGGATAGTACGTTTATGACAAAAAAAAATTTTTTCGATCTTTTTTTGCCAATGATGAGCACGTGCTGCTTATGCGAAAAAGCACGCAATTTCGTCGCGTGATAGGCTGTGCCTCCGCGGGTCCTGCCGCAGGCTGACAATAAAAAATTCAGAACAGTCAAAAATTCTGGGTTAGAAAAGAGCGGCGCTGTCGAGATTATTATAGCTATTTAATGGCTCGAGTATTTGCATGAATTGGACCACTTTTCGTGCATAAATATCCGATCATACTTCAACGCGGTGTGATTACCCGCTAAAGGTGGTTAAACCCACAAAACTTCTGATTTCGATCGGCTTCGAGATCAACCTTTCGTGATGAAACTTTCTTTTCATATTTGGTTTTTACACAAACAAGTTTGAGTGAATTTTGGAAGAAATTTTTTTCATCTTTGTTTTAACTCTTCTTCTTATTATTATTTTTACTTTTAGTCATTTTGCTTAAAAATAATTTGATTGATTTTTCAAATAAATTATGACAGATTTGGATTAGTATGCAAATCAGGATAATTAAGAAAGGTAGAAAATAAAAAGATGCAACTTGAAAGCTCTCTTTGACTGACAAACAAACTTGAAGCGCATAGAAAAGATTGCGAGAACAAATCAACGCAGACTGAAACGAAAAAATGATGAGTCGATTTTCTTTCGTCTGCCCTGTAGGACTCGTCGGAATCATTGTACCTTAAACACCAAATTACACGTAAGTTAAGTGGCCGCGAGTCAGATTATTATTATCACATCCGAGTGAGCTGCCTTTCCAAGAAAGATTATACTACACATGTGTGGAGCGTCGTTTCTGCACTGCTTCTTTCCTCATTTGAATACGAGTCAAATTGGCGTTAGTGCCCATTATTCAACCCACGAAATCCCCCAGTGACAGCATTTTTCTTTGATCACCCAGTTTTAATGCACAAACATTTTTCACAATTTTTTATTATAATTAGATTTGAACTTTGCAAACTTGGTATTTTAATGAAACTAAATGAGAAGTATATCTGTATCAAAAAAGACATGATATTTATTCATTTATTTAAAAACAACATTTAAGGCTTTAGAAGTTTTATCTTACAGGTTTTTTGTTATAATGTGATGACCATTATAAAAATTGTCCGGTGATCGAGGGTAATCAAAATGGAAATGAATTAGAAAATCGTATAAGATGCGAATCATTTTGCCCAAATTATATCAATCAAATGATAGAATTCCGTGAACAATTGATTATCATCGAAATCGTTTCTGAAAAAAAGCTTCTCAAATTGTGATCAAATCATAGACTACATAGAAGAGTCGGAATAGCCTATTACTTTATAAAATGGTGATCGCTTTTATAACATCAGATCTTATTAATTTAAATGCCCCACACACTGTCAATTATTCGAAGGAACTATTATCTTTTGGCTTCTTATTATCAATTATTGTTCCTCTGGGGAATGAAATCATATTTTTTCAATTGCCTCAATTGTATCAATTGTAAAATCAGTCATTCAAACGTAAAAAAGAAATAAAATTAAAATAAGCCAAATGAAATTCCACTTGATTCAAAGGTGCAAATTAAAATTTGATTTTCAAATTCTTTTTTCGCCTAGAGACATCGAAGTTCGGAGAGCACTCGTTTAAGAGATTTCATCAATTTTTCATTTGAAATTCTAGATTCCAACGTGGAAACTAAAAATGCAACCTTTTTTTGTTGAAGCATGCCTGGAGCGTAACATAGCAGTACTTAACAAAGGTTGCATTCCCACTGTCTTATACTCTAAAGTCGACAGGATCGACAGACACCGAATGGAATTTCGTGGGTGGATCTCAGAAGGTAAAATGTCCTCAGGCCTCCTTTGCGAAGTTTGGATCGACTGCGACGACTTGCTCTGGGCTGTCATCCTGATCATTGTAATTAGAGTTTCTTCTGGAGCGCCTCGCATGCGGCATGACGAAATGACCCAACGAGAAAAAAAGCAAGACAAAATAAAAAGACCTTTGCCAGCCGAATTCGTCGAATTGACGAGCAAGAACATTTTAATGCGACGCAGAATTTCGTGGGAGGCTACGCGCGGTATTTGCCGGCAGTTAAAGTGCCAGTCCGCGCTATGTGTTTGCTAAATTTGCCAATTGCCATGAGAAAACCGAGTTCGACGCACTCAAATTATTCGCCGCAAGAAAATATACCGCGAGGAATTTTTACTCCATTTTTTTTGTTTCATCAAACATTTATAAAATAGTTTTTTTATTAAATGATGATAATTATACTTTTTTATCCAATTGCAGTCTGTTCGTAGAACTATCTTGAACAGGCGTTTGTTAGTCCCGTACGTTAGGACCGATGAGGAGAGTACAAAAGAGATACATATTTCAAGTATAGCCAAAGAAAATCAGACATAAGTCTGTTATTAACTTTATACACTTGGCAAGTACTCATAACTTGCTGTAGGTAACGAATGATTCCCTAAGAAGTAACGTTATGACAACAAAAATTTTTTTCAGTGTCATAAATCTTTCTGCGTAATTATTGTCCGTAAAGTAGTGTAATGCGCTACTAGGGTATAAGGTTTATAGTTATACATAATGGTCAAAACTTGTTATCATTAAATATCGTAACAAATGTAATAAACAATAAACCGAATTATATATCACAAAACCATCATTTAATTTAATAAATTACAATTTTGTACAATAGGTTGTGATAATAATACTTTAACACATTGTTTGGTTTAATAACAGAATGTTTATTGTTTAAAATCGAACATAAGACACTGTTATAGAACATTGTATCTACAGAAAAATACAAAGATGTAAGTCGTGTAACATATACGTGATTGTAAACCTGTGCTAATAAAGATCTTCGATCTTCGTAATAGTTCTCGCAATATACGTAATATATAAATATATACCTATATACGCATGTTTAATATTACGACGAAGGATGTTCTAGAGAGAACGATGAAGAACAGGGGGTTAACAAGGATGAAATACAAAAATAAATCGCAATTCGCCAACAGCAGCCACGACAGAAGGCACGACAAACTATTATGAAGAAGCTTTTACATATAGGCTTCGTGCTTCTTTCGTTTTCGTATTAATGCGCTGATTGGTGCCTCGGCGATATTGCAGATGATCGAAGATATTCAGGCAAACTGGGGAAAACTCGTCCTACAATGTTAAAAAAATAACAGCTATTTTCCAATAGACGACTGAACAAAAAGTATCTATGCAAACGCTTCGCTATGCAGTTTTATAAACTTTTTTCTCAATTAATATCAAGAAAAGCATTTTCACAAACTGCTCATTCATGTACGAAACATTGATATGGTGTGACGCTCATACGTCAACATAATACTTTGTGTAAATTCGTCCTCTGCTGAATATTTAACAACGGGTTTGACAGGGTCAATTGGATGTTACGAATTCGTTATATCCGCACACGCGTTTACATTTCGACGAGTCGTGTAAATAAATAAATGATATTACAATGAATGCTGATTTTAAAAATCGAGCTGTTGGGTTACACCGAATTACCGTATCGGTAGCACTTCTTGTTCACACCGCTGTTTGTGTTACTATGCTGATTACATACATTTTACATTGTTTATTGAATGCATATATGTATAACCGCAGTTAACAAATTAAACGTTTAAAATAATTTAATTTTGTTTTAAAATATACTTTGAAGTGTTATTGAAAATCATTATTATTGAAATTGAAAAAATATTCATTTTTTTCATTGACAAAATATTGTAATGCGCTAAAATAAAAAATACATAAATTAATTACGTGTAGGCAATTCTTCAGTTAGTATATTTATTTCAAATACATAAAGATGTGACAATTTAGACGTGTCATTGTATAAATATTTTAGTACTGATAAATACTTGAGAAGCTGTCTCGCTTTTTCTGGTACAAGAAAAATAACGATATATATCTATAAAATATACAGTACACGTTATGTTTAAACTGTAGCTTATAAATCTACGATAAGCAGAGGCTTGAATTGATTAAAACAATAGATGTAAAATTGTTTTAAAAATCAACAAATAATAATTAATCAAGTTTGTACAGTTTGACAAGGCAGGGTCGAAAATTCTTCAGATCTATCGAAAGTGATGCTTTAATCAACTTTTGATTTCGTTATCAGTAATGTTTGAGCTTACGCCACTACACTAATTCAAAATCGGTCTTAACAATAATGCATCGAATTCTTTTATTTACACTAAGAGTAAACTGATGAATAAAAATATAATGATGTATAAATATAAATGTATAATTAGACAAGAAGAAAACGCAATGAATACTGCCGCAACCTCTTTAAAACAAGAGCGTTTTGCTTCTAGCTCTGAAATTTCATCTTCAATACCCGATTGTATCGTTTCCTTCGCAAAAATATTTGCACCAGTCTTATTTTTAATGATACTGCCTTCATTTAATCATATATTTAAATTATTTTGATATTAGTTATGTTGCGTTATCAAAAGATACTTTTAAAAATTATTTGTGTTAACATATTTTTCTCCATCAAATGAAGACAATATAATTGTTACACGCATCATCGTTTACAGTTTATTTAATCGTCTTTGAATGGCTGCGACTTAAATTAATAATTACATGAGAATTATATTTTGTAGATAAAATTCTTCCTCGTATGTATCAATAAAAAATAAATATCAATTCTTGCTGATCACTTTCGATGTTAAGATTATATAAAAATCAAATTTTTATGCATCACTGATAACAAGAACGCGTTAAAAATTTGATAATGTTGAGATTCCAAATCCGAACATTGTATAAAAACAAAATAATCGAAGTACATTTCGTTCGCCATTTTTATGACGACATTTTAATACAATATCAATTCCCACGTTTTTATTTCTTTTTGTTTGTAAAAAACTATAAACGTTTACTTGAAAAATTATCCAATGCGTAAAATAAGTGAAACGCCGTTCCTCATTTTGGTAAAAGTTACTCATAACTTCGATATCCGCTCCGGAAATTTAATCTCGCTAATTTTTAAGTCACTCGGTCATTTTTGGGTCATAAAATATTGAATGCTTCCGTAAGGTCAATCAATTAACCCCGAATCGTTTTCGCGTACTTATTTTTTCAATCGTGGTTACGTAAGTTACGTAAGTTACACATTACACTGGTGGCAGGGCCCACAATGTCGCTGTTTTATCCGCAGATGTGCTGAGGAATGAAAATTCTGTCGGATGCCAACGTCCGGATATAACTTTGTCCTGGTGTTGAGCAACAACTACACTTGGAAGTGGCATTGTAAGATCACCTAAAAAAATTAATGCATCATGTAAACAAAAAAAATACTTGTCTTTATAATAATCATTCGGCATTCAATTATTAACAACTATTAAAAACTCGATTTCGCAATGAATGACATAATTTATCGTTTGATGCGAAACTGGTATCAAACCTTGCAAGTCAGTGAGAACAAGTTTGTTATCGTAACCGCCGGTCAATAAGTAATAAGCCGATGGCGAGAATCGTATGCTTCTGATGTCAGCTGCATGAGGTTTAAAACATTGTACAGTTCTTCCGCCACGAATATCAAAGAGAACGCAACTGCTGTCTTCATGACCGGATACCAAAAGTCGACCGGAAGGATCCACGCAAAGCGCCGCGACCGGGCTACCGACCTGCAACGGAATCAAATGCTAATGAGACAAAGTAGTATCATCATTCACCATGAGTTTCTTTCTCGATGAACCGTCGTTTCCAATAAGTGTAGCAGGCAATGCACAGATGTATGATGGTGCTTCAAAAAATAGAACCAACAGTTCATCGAGAAGAAAATAAAAATTTTTAAACAAATCAAATATGAGTGTGCTGTAGAAGTGTGATGTTGGATCGTGAGCTAATAGTATTTATCAATCATTTTAAGAAGCTTGCCAAATATTGTATCTCATAAAGAGATCATTATTTTGAAAATTAAATTGAGTCTTGTTTTAAGTACATAGTCGTTTTTGAACTTACAAGAAGCATAACTATTCAAAGTTGAAAACATGATGCAATGATGCAATTTGATGCAATTTTCTTTTTGATTGTTAAAATATATTTTATATTATTATATGATTGTTAAAAAATCACAAAGATAGATTTTTGTAGAAAATCCCAAAAGAAAGTCTATTAAAAATTTTTGTGTGTGATTGAAAGTGTAAAGCGTGTTCTTAAGTGTCAAAATAATTTGAATTTAAAACTAATAGGACGACTAACACAACATTAGTTCTGATAAGTTTATTTGACATACCCTGCTGCCAGGCACTGTTGCAGGTGTGACCATATTGACGCAACCTCGTGTTCTCAAGTCCCAAAACCTCACCGTTTTATCTTGCGATCCACTTACAAACATGGCTCCACCCCAGTTATACAAAGTAAGAACGTGACCACTGTGTCCACTCAAAGCCTAAAAATAATCAGTTAATTACAATCTACAAATATAGATACATTATTTGAAAACAAATATATTTGTTTCATATTCATCACCTGGAATGGTGTTCCAGTAGCACAGTCGGTGACATAAATTTTGCAGTCTCCTGCTCCGCCACTTATCAGAAGACTTGATTTGTTAGAAGTATCTTCCAAGAAGCACAAGTCCCTTACAGTACCATCGTGCATAGTTAATTCAACTTCTTGACCTGTAACGAAAAAAATACGTTTTATTTATTTTTTTGATTTACCTTACGCTGTAAATGTATCTTCATCATTCTTTTCTTTTGTAATTACGTACCTTCCAAGTTGGATGTATCAGCATTGAAACGCATGAGTTTGACCGTTTTATCATTGCTGCCAGTAGCCATAAGCTGTCCATCAGGGGTCCAAGCAAGACAGTATATTGAGCCTTTGTGATGTTTA
The DNA here is from genome assembly GCA_030522925.1 of Trissolcus japonicus. Lineage (NCBI taxonomy): Eukaryota > Metazoa > Arthropoda > Insecta > Hymenoptera > Scelionidae > Trissolcus > Trissolcus japonicus. Next base: position 39,852 of record JAPYZS010000544.1, on the reverse strand, counting down.
GTCCTCTTGAAAAGTACCGTGGGTTGGTACGTTTGATGATCTTCCCTGCAAAAAGACGAACAAAAATGAGAACATTTTTCCACTAATTACAAAATATATCATTAGAAAAAAAAGTTCTATTGAAATAAATAAATGACTTTACAATATAACAATTTGTGAAGAAAAAAACACAATTGGATGTAAAACGAATTTCTGTTCTGATTACCATTTTATTTCTGATTCATTATTTTTTTCTAACTGAAGAAACAAAATTAAAAGTTAACGCGTGATACAAAACAAAAGCAAAATCGTCCCATCGGTGTACAATGAAACTGAAAATATCTATCGACTATTTTCCCGGGTATAACTTTCATTGAGACTCGAAGAGAATTGTCTGGTTTGTTCCCAGCTCTTGGAAAAACTTGAGCGATAACGAAACGAGATCATAAGATGAGGGACTCTACAGGACCTGAAGCGTGGAAATGAGGAATAGAAGAGAAGAAAGGAGACCGCGGAGGAAGTGAGAAACAGACTTCGCGTGAAACTTTCTCGCGTGGCATAGGTAGATGGTAATTAAACAGCACTCCTATCACAAGAACACGTGTTTCTCGTGACTTCATTTGATCTTATGATCATTCAATAAGTTCGCGTTAAACGATACACACAATTTTATAAATTTTGTATAATCTGATCACGATGATATATAGCAATTCTAAAACGTCTTTTATTTTAGAAACTGAATACAAAATTGTTATTTTTTGTTGCTATTTTTTTATTTCCCGTTTCAAATATAGGTTTTGAGCTCAATAATATTGCCAAGATTTTAAAACAATGCTCGATATATTTTATTGCGCTTATTGGAATACAAATTAGGCTCGCATTTTGCATCTCATCCTTCTCAGTTTGATGACTGCAGTGTCACGCTTTCGTAGAGTGAAATTGAATTGAATAGATTGGCTCATTATCATATTATAATCGTTCCAAGCTTATTATTTAAATAAATATAAAGAATAAGAGAACTGAGAAAAAATATCCGATAACTAAAACTAATGCTTTGAGAACAATAGAATTACAGTGTTAATTATATTACATTGTTTTATTGGTGTTGCTTGTTGCAAATTTCTGTACCGGCAATTGTTTCTAAAAGAAGAATAAAACAAAATTTTAATATTATTTATTGTTTTTAAAACAATTTCAACTATGTCCGTCTGTTTTCTTTTACACAAAACTACAATTTTTAACCAATTGCAGACTCTTTTCGCTCAATTACACTATGAGGATGTGACGATTAAAATGTTTCTGAGATGAAAGTTAAAAACAGACATTAACACTCGCAACTCCGGTAGTCTACTAGGAAGTATTCGTTTTCACCAGATAACAGGTGTCAATCGCCATTCTTCTAGCGCAAAGTTATCCTTGATTATCTTGATGTAGGTAGGTAAGTAGATGTAATATACGAGTCAGTGCAGTGTTTCAAAAGTGATTTGCGATTATTTACTCTCGAAGCAAACATTTGCCTATCAGGATTCCGTTACAACCGACCTCCATTTTTCTTTTCAATCGTTTGTTCCGACAATTTATACAATTTTCTGTTACAAATTTGTCAACGTGGCGTGAAACCCTTGAATATTGAGTTCAAGCAGTGACCTAGTGTTAGATCATATTTTTTCATATACATTTTTTTCTCTTTTAGTTGTATTAATTTATTTATATTATTAATTCAATTGTTAATTTATGTTTTTAAATTTATTTCATCAATTATTAGTTTTAACTTTCCTGTACCTAACATCATGAAGTTTCGGGTATGCGCAAATGCGCAACGTTTTCGAGTTCGACCCAACAGCATAGAGTTTTCCATGGGGATGAAATTCGGCACATCGAACCGCTTGTACATCTTCAAGAGTTGTGACTGGCACAAATTTTGGTCGACCACTAGAACTGCTACCATTGCTCCCATCAAGGTCTGCTCTTGGTTCCGGCTGTAAAACACAAACACTAATTAATCAACCATGAATTGCAATTGTATTAAAAACATGTTGAACGCATTGAATAAAATAGTTTGAGCGTTTTAAATAAATTAATCAAACATTAAAATGTTGACAACCTTTTTCACCAATCATCGCTTCATTTCTATAACAAAAATGAAATAAAAACGAAAATTTAATTCAGATAGAATTTTCAAATTAACAACTTTATTATCAAGAAAAAAACTTTCATAAGAAGTTAATCTGTGCTTTACAATTACATCGTTGAATCAAAAAAATGTTATGTTTAAAACAAAAAAGGAAATAAGCATTTTGAACAAAAATATTGTACACAAATGTTAAGATATAATTGCTACCAAAAAGTGCTTATTTCTGTTTTAATTGTAAAATTAATTGGATTGGTCAAACATGACGAATGATGGAGTGCAATTAAAGACAAGATAGCAGGTAGTTCTGCGATGACGTTGCAACCTTTACAAGAAGTTGCAAACCCACAGGATATTGCATGCAATTTGCACGGTGTTTTGATCAGGATCGTGTATTACTTAGTGATAAGACAACAAAAAATTATTCTATGCAGTCAAAATACCATCATTATACCTTGCTAATACAAGGTTTCTGTGTGCACTGACCTAAGTTGTAAAGTTAAAGAAAAAATTTTTCCTGTTCATATTTCATTATAGACAGATATCGCAACACTATCATACAAATAAGTTTTGTTTCACAAAAATGTTCCTAAAGGTAACGAATCTGGTCTTGTGAAAAATACCAGTCTAAAACTGGTGCCAACAGTTCATTATTTTATAAGTTATTCATTACTTTTTGTAAATTATAAAAATTTGTTAAATTACTTGTTAATACTTGTCATGCAACTCAGACTAACGTGCTGCAGGTAGAGGAATGATTTTTAAAAAAAAAGTTGACTTGCGTCAGAATTTCAGATGCCAAAATATAATTTATTTAATAAATGTTCTATCAGAAAAAGAAAGATTTAATTTTTGTTATAATCCTACACAAGGATAGTATAGCGAATGGTACCGTTAGATGAATGGTGTGTAGTAATAATTATTAACATAACCGGCAACGTGCGTGTGGCACGCGTTTGAATTTCGTCGCGCAAGGCCTCTCGTGATAACAACAAGCAATGCACAAAAATCTCATCTACTTTGCTAATTTGTTGATCCGTGGTAGGAATAAGAGAGATAATCGACAAATTAATTGCAATGCAGCCGAGAGACTGAAAGTAAAAGCAAGAATTATTCACTTTGTAATTCAAAAAGAAAAAATATACGTAACTATGAAGGAAACCATTAAATCATTATCTTATGGTGGATCTAAATGCAAGCGTTTAAAAATGTACCGTTTTAATGTTAACTTGGCAACTAATATTAATATTAATTAGGCGCGATGAAAATACAATAATTAAATCAATATAATACAGTGGTTGTTACTTTTAAACAACAAAAGTTGTAAAAAATTCTTGTTTAATTAAAATTGTATCTCGTTATTAAGATAATGTATTCATTAATATTAGTTTCAATAAACTGTAGTTTTTATTTCAACAATTCAAATACAAATTCAGGTCAATTTCAACTTCATTTCACCTGAAATGCAGTTTGGCACTTCCAGTTTTATGTTTAAAAGTGTAATTGTTGCACATAAAAAGTATGAAATGTAGTTTAAAATTCATTTATGAAAGGATTTCGAAAAATAGTAGCTCTGGTTCAAACAGATTGCAAATATTTTGACTAATCTCGATATTTTGTCACACGATTCTAATCATTATTCTACTTTCACCAAACTCCAGTAGAATGCAAATCTGCATCCATGCACTTTTTAGCGTGAATATACCTATAAATTTAAAGTTTTTTTCATAATGTTTTTCTTATCAAATTCTGGCGGATTTAATATGTCATAATCCATCTTTCTTTCGTTGAAATCAAAACAATGAGTCTGGGACCAAGTGCTGTAATATATAGTTCGCGTGTTGATGTGATAAATGAATCCATTCATCCTTCGCGCAGACTATATTACAGTTGCGCAAGATCTTTTTGTTACTTCAAGCAAGAAGAAAATGCACACACCACGAACAATCATTTGTAATTAAAAAATATTGCAGATTCTGCAAGTTGTTATTAGTAATCGAGATTTCATGTTATAAAATAAATTTACATATTTTCTACAAATGTGTGTAATACAGAGTGCAATTCACTGTCAAAACACATGTAATTCATCAAGCCTTACAGTTACAAGCTTGTTTCTTATTTTTTCTTTCCTTTCATTTCTTTGAAAAATTGTTTTTCCACCTGTTGAAAAATATATTATAAAATGGATTTCCTCGATGGGAAGAGATAAGTCATGAAAAAAATAGAAATTTTTGTCTGAAAATGCCGGGTCTCACGAATCAAAGGAATAATTAGAAAATCGTGCAACACGTCCGTTCACCAAGTGAGAACGAGGCCGCGAAGCTTTCTTCCGGCCAATCGGGCGGAAATGTTCAATCGGGTGGAAAAAATACGTTTTGCGGAAACGTCGGAATTTCATTTTCATTGATCTCTTTACACAGTTGAGCCCCCGAATTTGTAACGTTTTCTAAAAATCAACGCCAGTCATTATTTGTCTTATTAAATTTCTCTGTTCTTAATAAATTTCTATCGAAGATAAACAGATCAATTAAACATCTTGTCCATGAAGGATTTCACATTAAAAAACCGTAGCTGAGTTATGAAACGAGTCGTAAATGTTTTTTTGAAAAACACTGAATGGCAAGAAATTTCAAATTTTGCCAAGAAAAAACAAGATCAAATTAGTGTCATAAATTTCATCCGGACAAATTTAATGCAATGTGGGACGTAACGATACCAATCTTTATAATTAATCTACAGAAGTTCTTTGATTCGCCGTGACGATTTTTTGTCTGGTATATGCAATAAATTCATATTATATGTTCACAAAATTATCCATCTAATTTTATGAAAGTCATTAAAACAATGGTCAATTCGTTCGGAAAGAATATGCTTTTTGTCTTGGTAAATTAAACTATTAATGTTTTTATCAATTTGAACAAATTTGTTATGCACGTATGAAAATAAAATGTCTATTACAATCAATTTAGCAGTCGTTAATTAATAAAACCAGGTCGTTTTTTGGTTAATTAGATATTTTCCTAGTTAATACAGGAAAATATAATTTAATAAAAAAATAATGAAAATCATAAAAATACAATTGTACGATTTTTTTTAATTTAGATTTTCATTTTTTTCAAAATATAATTCATTATTTAAACTACTGATGGAAGTTTTGGATGAAATCATAAAAAATGAACAACCAGCATTCAATAAATTATTGAATTGAAATTTAGAAAGAAATTTAATCTTAACTTGTATAAAGTCCAAATTAACAGAAAATCAGTGAAACCACTTGGAATTTTATTCATCATCTGACACACATTCGTGTTATGCAAAACATGTGCCACACGGGCTTTCAATGGTACTTCCTTTCTTCGTTCCCGTAAAGGCGAACGAAGTAAAAACTAACGACAAAACTAATTGTCCGCTCAACGTATCAGAATCTTATAACGCATTCAATTTTCAAATGTTTCTGATGCCTAGTTTTTTATTCACCAAACAGTCATTCTCATAATGATATTTTGTATGAAAACTTTTGAAACGTTCAAAACTATTCTTTAGAAATCGGTGCGCGGGGAAAACAAATTTCTTCTGTTAAAAACTAGGGACAACAAAGAATTTCCGATGTTACGTATATTATATAATTTAAAATTTTGAAAGTAGTCGCGGCGGTTAAGTGCAATCTGTTCAAACGATTAATTTTATCAAAGTAAAATATTATTGCTCAAGTATTTACGCACCGTGAACTGTTTCGAGTTGCGGGGAAATGAAAGTTATAAGCGGGCCGAGTTTTGTTCCCAAGTACCGGTAATGCGACTGATAAAAAAACCTAATGATAATCGACAAATTGCGACTCGTTCGAGTGACGCTCATAATTTCACGTCATAACAATTTTTTAAACCAATTTTCAACATAGACACTGAAAAATAATAACAAAAAGTGGACTATTCATTGCCACAGAAAACTAGAAAACAAAAAAGTGAAACGCGTAAAATTAGAGATCAATTATTTGATACCTAATATCTCTCAACGAACTGTGCTTTGTTTCGCGGTTCTTACTTTAATTGTTCCCGATCAGCGCAGATTGACGAATTATAGAGATCGGCTTCAAGACCGTGCAGTAGTCGGAAATTACGCGTTCAAAATTTCAACAATTACAGCTTCTGGAGCGCCAATTTAATCGCACCGAAAAAAAGTAACAAAAGGCTATATTTTGCTGATGATCATTAGATCGATCAGAAAATCCATTTACCAGCTGATCATGGCTTTCTTATCTGAATGAGGTTAATTTTTAATTTTTGTACGATAAAATCTCGGAGGCATTGGAATGAATAGTAATGTGACATTTTTTTCATCTTATAATTAATATAATGAGTTTCGTTTAACTTAACAGAGTCTAATTATTGCATCGTACGCATAATAAATTTGATGAATGACAACAAAAAATCTGCTGTAAATCATCATACAAATTATTTAAATTCAGATGGTACCATTAAGATAAGTAATTAAACTCTGAGGTTCAGTGACACATTTGACGTGATGGGAAGTAACTTTCTCAAAATTGGGCGGCATCCGACCGAAAAGTGAAATGATGTAACTGACGAGACAGACAGTTTCGTATAAAAGAATCCGTGACAAATATCGTACCATCCTTGCCCTCTAAGGATTCTAATAAATTAACGAAACATTACAACTATTGTTTTTTTCAAATCTCAAAGAGAAACTTCATCTCATCTTTTCATCTGGGTCAGCGAGCCTCTTGTAACAACACATTAAATAATACGTCAATCTGTAATTGCCCGAGTGTCATTTCCTCCTCTGGAGAATGCTTATCTTCAGAATCACTGAATACATACACCCTGGAATCAACCTGCACCTCAATTCATAAACTCGTTGCGAACGAGAGCCAACCCATTCGTTCTCGTACAAAATTGATCACCACGGTAGAAAGAAAAAAAAAGTTGTCCCAACTAAAAAAAAAAACCAACCATATAGCTTCCTCTTCGCCTCGTGGGTCTATCCTTCCTGTAGCAATCTGGTTTCTTGCAGCATCTCATCTTGTCTTTCGTCTCATAGCAGATGCTGTCGCCGTCAATGATATCCACATCGAGCAAATTCTCCATCGACTTTCTTCCGTTTCTGAGCCCATTCTTTGAGCTATGAGTTCTGCTGTCGTTCTCCACGTTATTGTTGTAGTCTTCCCATTCGCTGATCTCGCTCCGCACATCCTCCAGGGACCTTGTTCTGCCAACGATGCAGGTACAAGGTGGCGAGGCCACACTGCCGATGTGTCCCGGACCCCCCGAACTTTTGGCGCGGTTGCCCCGCGGACGTTCCATGAGCACCATCCTGTTAGGGGGCATTCCCATGGGTGGCACCTGCATGGCTGGAGGGGGCGGCGGGGGCATAGCGTTTCTGTACAGGGGTGCTAGATAGTAGTAGTCTCGGCCCTTGTTGGGCATCCTTGGCAGGTAGTTGTAGTCAGGGGGCGGCGGAGGCATCGGACCCAGCCACTGGGGCAGAGCTTCTATAGCTACTGGCCGGTAGCACAAGGAGGACACCCTCGAACCAGGGTGATTTCGGTACATTGCAGGCCAAGGCCGGTGTTTAGGGTCCCCTCCAAACCTGGGATCCATCCTCGGATCTAGGATCCTGATGTCACCCATCACATCAGTGTGCCATAATTAGTTGGATCAATGAAAACGGACTGTTCTTATTCGAAAAAGCCCCTTGGATTAGTTGAGATTGCAATCGAAGGGCTGACACTGATTCACATGATCAAAGTCGTACGACTGTGTGGCCGACACATCACTGTAATTGATATTTGTTGAAACCACTGCACTTGGAACGAGACGAGGCACGGACTCAAATTGTCGACACGTGAAAAAAGAAAGGCAAAACGAAGTGCACTCAGCTGAGCGCCGCGAACGAGTGCGTATAGTTGGTTCTCGTCGAGTGAGCTTGAGTAGATGGACAACGACCCACTTCTCTCTCTGAAACTTTTCTCTCCCACCTTGTAGGCTCGTATTTTTATTCCTCATCTTTTGCCGGCGCCGCGCGGTAATATCACACGCACGAATTACTTTCCACGAATTTCGATTGCGAATTCAAATGTTATCAGACGGATTGATGGTCAACGCTCGCTTTCGAGCTGTTAAACTCGGAGACCGAAAAATTGTTCGTATGTTTTTATGAAGGCTTCTAAATCATGACGAGTCGTTAAATTTTGGTTCAATTAGATTCGCATCATAGAAGCGAGCTGATAAAACTGCACAACTTGTCCATATTTTGGAAGAAAGTAGAAATTACGCAGACCAATATATTAGTGAAAGTGTTGACTGATTTTATTGGCTCGTGCTTTTATTTATAACACATTCAGTCACATTTGCAAATCCAATTGATGCACGTTTTTTTTTTTTTCAGACCTTTCACAAACCTAATCGCGCATTTCGTGGCTGTCGCCGCGTCACGAATTGTGTGTTTTAGAAATCCAGTAGCATCCTCCAACCGGAAGTGAAAATCAAAATGGGCCTTGCATATCGACGAGGCGTCTTATTGTGAGTTATTAACCAACCTCCAGCTGATCGACTCATCCTCGGCTGAAGAAATCACCATCCAGACATTAACTACTCCTAATGATATAACTTAATAAATGCAATTGAAAGAACGCGAACATTCCGTGATCTGTTTTTTTCTGATTTACATTCTTCGAAGGAAAATGCGCAAGTGAAATTTTCATCCGTTTATAATTTTTTTGTCTTTTCGTTGAAATATTTAATTGAATTACAAACTATAAATTATCGAAATTATAAATTAAGAACTTTTTTATTTAGAACAGCAAACTCAACATGTAAAGTTACACATTGTAACTATTATACTAATGACTTACTTTTGATACTCATACACAAAGCGCCATTGTATTGCATTATATAAGAAAATTTAATCAACGCTGTTTCAGCGAACGTATTCGATCGTCAAAACACTTCGTCAATTGTAATCAGTTCCACGTTAACAAAATTACATAACGCACAAAAAAAGTCAAAATGAAATGAAAAGGAAATTCTTATTCGTCTGTTTTTGTTACACTTTATTTTGTGCAGGCCGTAAATTGAAAACCTAGAATACACACGTATCATTTTTGTGATTTAAAATCCAAATCAAAAAAGTATATCTGAACTAGATTCAACAAAGAAACTTAGAAATGTTACAATTACAACAAGATTTCGTTGATAGAAAAATCTTAACACGTGAAAAGGGAGAATGATTGTAACAGTAATGACTATTTTTCTTAGATTTCGATAAAACCGGTCGTTCGGTACGAAGTGGCTGTAATTTGTTCGCGACAGGTGATCATTATCCATCAGTCTTGTACAGTCCGCGAATCAAAAGTTTCTTTTCCGATTGATAATACATACTTGTTTTCCAGTGCAGAGGTGGAGGCATTTTTGCGATTCGAGGGAAACATTGCACGGGGGGAGCTTCTGTGTGTCACGGATGCTGGTTCCTGTTTTTTCTCCACCGCTTTTTTGTACCTTGCATTTTTGTCAGGCACAGCAGCAGCAACGCGGCGTGTTCGATTTTCCAAAGCTTTCTCCGATACGCTCCGTTAATGCCTCACTGCGACGCTCCTCCATTTTTCTCAGTGTCCAACTCGCGGGCATCTCCGTCTTGTTGATGGCAAATCACTCGGTCCAGCGAAGCTTGGCATGATTTGCTTTCGCTGCTTTTTAAGGACACGCGACCACGATCGGGCCAATAATGAAAGGGAAAATTTATGCACGAACATCGACATCAGGCAAAGTTAATCATACGCACAGGCTTTTCTTAGTTCGGACTCAGGCGTGAAAGATGCCTTATTTTCAGCTGCGCAGGTTTCTATTTATTATCGCGCCTGTGATATAATGGGCACAATTAATCAAGCGTACACATTTATACACATAAAATTGCTAAATCAAAATATAAATTGTTTGTCCGAAATGAAAAATGACAATTTGAATGATTTCTGCAATCTCAAAATGTTTTGGAGTATTTTTTGGCACGAGACCTCAGGTTGGTGTCAATTGATAGAAACACAACCGAGACGTATAATTTATCTTTTTCAATATGTAGAAAGCATGAAATAGCACGAAATTTTCAATTGTATCAATTTCGAGATGTTTTTATTAAAGAAATGATTTATGAGAGTGTAAATTGAAATAAGCGTCAATAGAGCCAGTTAGAAAAATAGTTTAATAAGCTGCCAAACTGAAAAATTCACGACCTAACCGTCGGTCACTTGGATGTGCGCACACACTTTCTCTTTATTCAACCCCGTGCATTTTTTGACCCATATTCGTTAATTCTAATTTACTTGAAATAACGTAACACCTCTTACATAGAAAGTATCACCTTCTCGGTGAAAATCATCGTTAAGACGGGCAACTGTTGTTTTCGTATGTGCGATAAAGTGAACGAAAGTTGTATGTGATTTTGAAAATTAATTAGTTTAATTGAAAAATTAGTTTCGTGTAGAGTGTACTAACACATACTTGACGAGATTATAATTATTAGACGTCTTCTTCCCACTTTGATATTAAATTTGAAGCAAGAGTGTTCCAATTCCCATACGCCCGCTATTTTTCGTTCCTGATATATTATTACAAATTTTGATTAAATTATTAGTTTCATCATAAAAAATGACAATAAAACGTTCCTAATTACAACACTTTCAGTCACCAATCTCAATAATTTCTGTAGAAGACTTTGTAAAAAAGTATTAATGGTATTTTTTTTAATTCTAGGCTCATAAAATTTTTTTTAATTAACGTTTAAAAATCCAATATTTTTGTTATTGTAAAAATATTTTATTATTTAAGAAAGCGTCAATCAAGTCGTAAAGCAAATTAGTTTAATAGTAGACAAAAGTTGTTTTTAATCAACGTTAAAACTTATACTAAGAGCAATCAGAACACTGTTAATTAACCCTTTTGTTATTTGAAATACCGCACTATACATTTTTTTTAACTGACTGTAGATATTTATAAATATGTACATCAATTTTTTAAATTTCTTTTTATATCTTCAATGCTTTTTATCATTTTAAGTATTACATGATTCGTGCTAAATCATGTTTCCTAGTTTCCTAATTTTTCAATTCTTCGGATAAGCATACGTAAAAGCCTTGGGGTAATGCTGCAATTTCTAAAATTTTTGTTCAGTGTTAAAAAAGCTATTAAGTGTCAGACAACAACATTCAATATGTTTTCAATTTGCGCATGAGCATGCAAATCTTGCACGCACAAATAGGTCTGACATAATATATGCTTTTCGGTTTGCCCCGAGTACATGGTCTTATAGTTCGATATTTGGGGATCCACCAACGTCGGCAAGTCTGAAATGTTACAACAGAAACGAATAATTTAAAATCAATTCATAAACCGATTTTTCTTCTGGATTTTTTAAAAATCTCAAAAAATTGGTCTTAACTAGATGGAATCATTGGAGTCATGATTTTTATTGTAAACGAAAAAGTGAAATGGAAAACAAATTAAAGCGATTTTCTTTCAGTATATAGTTCGATCGAATTACCAAACTATTATTAAGTCATAAAGATCCTTCCATTAAACTCAGTATTTTTATGTTCCCAGATCACGAGTGATTTCGCATCTATAAAACAGCCATTTTGAAATCGATTCGAATAGATTTCGCGTGTGAAGTTTTAAAATTAAATCTATATTCAACAATAGAAATCGCTAAAATATGTCTCTGAATGCAACAAACAGTTACTGAGAAAAGATGGATCTGTTCCATTACTGATTTTCTAATGTGATGTGCGGATCGATCATAAAGATGTTTAATGTGGGTCACGATTCCTGCGGTAGCATGAGGAAACGATTGTCATTGAATGACACAGCGCGAACGAATTGTTGATCTGCATTCAAATAAGAGATGGTGAAAGTCTTATGACATACGGACATGATGTAAAAATCAACTTTCCTAAAACGATACAAATGCGTACTGCAATTTGTCAAACGTTTTAAAAATTAAAAATATCTACATCTGACTGATGGTTATTAACCCTCAACTAACCGATTAGTTCTGACAGGCTCAGATTGTTTTTCCGGTTTTTTTTTTTTTCAAAATATGTTGATAAAATAGCGTAGTCATAAATGTTATTAAAAATTGTAATTTCTAACTGTTTCTTGTAACTGTTAAAATTTTCAAAAATTGCATATCCTAGTAGAGATTCGTACTGTCAAAAACTGTAAGGGAAAAAAACAAACTAGACAGTTTTCAAAATTGTTGAAAAACAAAATTGCACTTTAATCGTCAGTAAGCTTAGATCACAGAATTATAATATTAATATAGATAACAAATTTTCACTGTCACTGGATGATGACATCGCCTAGAAAAGAAAGCAAGGATGTTTTGGGTGAGAAAACTAATTTATGCCGTAGGTCATTATAAATTGTTGCACACCGTCGAAGTAGAGAAACTATAACTTTTGGGCGCCCTGAGGAGACTCGAGTAAAAGTGCACTCCAATTTCAAATACGTACTGTCCCTTCAAACGACTGGAAGATCAAGCCTTGTTGATTAGTAACTCTTAGTCTCATTCTCTTTGTTGAAAATGTTATCGATAAGTACACAGTTGTCTACGCCCAACTAAAAACAATAATGTAAATAAAAATCCAAGAAAAAACAAAATTAATAAAGGGGTAGATAAGGAGTTGGAAGCATTGATCTAATAGAATTGTATGAATTTAGCAATACAATCTAAAATATTGTTACAAAAAGCCAGCGTTGGAAAGTGTATAGAAAATAATAATGTGATAAGAGAGGGGAAGCAGGTTTTTGTAGCCAGTTTGTACAGCTATGAAAGCTCTTCTAAATTCTTCATCTTCACTTCCCTGATTAGGTCGTCACGTCCTGGTTGCACAGCTGTGATCCGGACTAGGTCTTAGTTGCTAATTTGAATTGTTTCCTTTTGTTTTGTCGTTCATTTCACTTGCAAAAGTACGTTGCAGATACAATTCTTTTGGCAAATATTGGTGCTCCTTCACTGACATGTTGTTAACGGATTCCAAGGAAAAAAAACATATGCAATCGTACATACATAACATATATATATGTTGCCATACATTTTGTTATATATAGGTATATACAGCATATAGGCGCTATATGTTTTTTTATCCCGGTTTGTTCTCCATACAAAATCAAAGATCTCAAATTCGCGAACGTCAACGAATTCAAAAGAGCATGGAAAAAATAAAAGTGAATCATTCGCTGGATCGAGCGTTGAAATTTTTATAGTTGAGCTAAATTCTTCGAAAAGAAATGAAACTTGAGTTCGTGCAAAAAATTGAAATCAAATCCAACAACAATATAAGTGCGTGAAATTGATGTATCGCGCGATGTGATATATTAAAGTTGAGTTTCGAATGATTAGAATTGTTATCCTAAGTTATGATATTTATCTAGGTTTATCTGTTTTCTACTTTTTGTACGATTGATGACGCGTGACGTGTATTTTACATCGATGCATCGTATAACACGGTCCGCGAGTTTCGGTCGCAATTGCAATCTGGTAAAAAGGGACGTTTGCGGTAGTTCCAGTGAAATATTGACAGGAAAGTTTAAAAACATTAGATTCGCTTGGTCAATGATGGCAACACACAAACGTTTTCGGTCTCAACAATATTTAAAAAATTTATAGAACGAAAACAAACTTTTTTTTGCTTAGGTGTCCTCGTTTCACGCAAAAAATTAATAAAATGAATAATTTTATAGTAGCCCAATCAAACAAGTGAAACTTTTTTCACAATGAATAATTGAAAGTACAGTTTTCTTATTTACATTTGATTATTTGATTATTTGATTAATTTGATTATTTTTCAAATAAAATTATAGTTGTCGATAAAGTGGACACGAGACTTTAACTTCCTTGATACAGTAGATTTTCTCACAGAGTTTGTCAATCCTTTCACCAAGTTAGAAATGAAAACGTCTTTACCGACTCTGAAGATTTCTACTATATCTTGTATAACGATAAATAACATGTAGAATTTTTTACATTTGCAAAAAAATTGAATAATAGTTCAAAATCTGTACTCATTTAATATAATTAATGAAATATTATTTTCTAAAAATTATATGTTATAGGTATAGAAATTAGATGTTAAAATTTTTGCTAAGAATTATTTTGTTATCTAAAAATGCTCGTAAAAATGTTTGCAATATTTTTCTCACTACGCAACACCAATTTCTAACTGTCAAATGTGACATTAGACTTTTTTTTTATGTAACGACTTATGCAACGTGGGTAATATATTTTTTTACAAGCGAGTGGGAACAAATATAATAACATACAACAAAATGCTAGAGGAAAGAAACGAAAGACTGACCGTCGGACAATTCTTTTCATTTTCTCGTACCATTTTATTACACGCTGATGTCAACATTATAATTCCACCTGCGAAACGTAATGCTCGCAAGCGAAACGCGAATTTTCCTATACAGTGCGTCTAATTAATGGCATGCACTAAGTCACCAGATTTGAATCATCAAACTAGTTTTCTTCCAAGTTCTTTTATATTTCTCGTTTGCATCCCACATTATTTGCAATCACGAGCTCCTTTTTATTCAAACGCGTTGAGCGTTGAGACGCGCGATGTTTTGATGTTGGCCGCCCACGCGATCGCAAAAGTCTAAACTTCTGTTTCAAATTATCGTCATGATGAATATTGAAGTTACCGGGGTACAAAAAAACCGACACCGCCAAATGCAGAAACTGACGCACCAACAGGTTAATTTATTTTGTATGATTTGAATTTGCCAATTGACGTCAAAGCCAAATTAGCATTGCTCAAAATCTTGTGTTAAAAAGAAACATAGATTTGCCTCTCGCGCTCGGTACGAGAGCGATAGACCGAAGAATTATTCGTCCAGTGAGCCATGCAAAAATGAAAACGATGTCAAGTTCAGAAGACACGTATAAGGCAAAACACAATCCACCTTGGCATTTGCATCCGATTCACCTCAACTTTAATACGTGAGTCTGTGCAAAATTTACAATATTCACGCGCGTCACCGATCGGTTTATTATTAATGGGCAAAAGTTAATGTAGCGGACGTAATGTCGCTGAAATTTTATCGGTCAATTTTGAATCTACTAATAACAGCGATAAAATTAATTACCCACCAACCGAAACTTATAATCTCGATTTACGAAAGTCATTAAATGCTTATCGATAAATTTGTGCACAAAACACCTCCTCGTGCTTCCTAGTATCTTGATGTCAATTGTTTATAAGGCGATTTTTAAATGCAATTTTTGCGCTAAACTTTAGGTTTACATACCATTTAGAAGTTCCCTCGAGACAAACCGATGGAATCAAAAATGTTCACTTGGTTATTTGAATTATGTCGAGGACATTTTTC
Source organism: Trissolcus japonicus (assembly GCA_030522925.1). NCBI lineage: Eukaryota > Metazoa > Arthropoda > Insecta > Hymenoptera > Scelionidae > Trissolcus > Trissolcus japonicus. The sequence continues at coordinate 24,342 of JAPYZS010000544.1, read as the reverse complement.
CTATGGTTTTTATGGATTTTGCAACAATTGTTTTTGTTGCAAATGCCAGCCGTTGTTTACTGACGAGTCAAGAGTGAACCGAATGACTAAATGACCCCTGCGCGAAGACTCGGCCGAGTGGGGCGCATTTCCCATTTGTTTCTTGAAAAAGTCTTACACAACTACTTAGCTCGAGTCAGGAAGAACACTTTCCTTTTCTATTCGCACGCGACTGACTGTTGAAATTTAATGACACACCTTAACTTAACTTGAACACACCGAACGCAATGAATTGGGTTCAACCAGAAGCGGAACAACTTGGTTTGTCTTGTTCAATGATGATAATAATTTTAATTACTATAATTCAATGAATCAAAGTTTTTTATCAAAAAAAGTAAAAACACACATAATAAGAAGAAATAAAAAACACGACATTGTGTAAAAGTTATTATAGCCAAATAATGTATACATTTGAACTAAAAAATCTTTTGTGAGTATGATTTTTAATTAATTATTAAAAATAGTTAATTTAATGTACATTTTTATAAAACAAATTTCGTTGAAATTCAGAATTAGGTAAAATATGAAATAATAATTTTGTTTGGAGAAAAATCAGTTTGAATTCAATCCTGTTTGGCGATGAACAAATAAATTGATCAGGAAAATATAATGGAAATAGTGCACCATTTTCTAAACAAATATTGTGACTGAAGTGGAAAAATGCAAAGGAATCTTAATTGTGTATGCTTACTGATGAGTTGTGTAACGACCTTAAGACGTACGATGAAACTAACAACTTATTTTAACGTCCCAGCGACAATGGGGAAAAATATATTAACACGTTATTCTTTCGCTCTTTGTGAGAATTAAGAAAATAGTTAAACGCGATCACAATAGAATTGCTGGAATTTAACGCCCACAATGTGATGAGCCAGAAGTGTGCGAATTCCTATATGAAAATAGTCCCAATTGAAATTAAGTGAAAGTAATTGCCATCCAGGAAAATTACATATCAATTAGAAATTAATTAGTTGATCCTTGTAGATAACTCAAGGAATTGAAATAATAATTAAAAACAATAAAGAATTTTAATGTAAAATAAATATTTTGTATTTTATAATTCAAAAAAAAAGCCCGGATTATTCCTTATCATATTTCAACTTCTTTAAATTAAAAAAAATAATTTGTAAATCGTTTCATGCGACTCGTTAAACGATTAACGGTATGTAAAATAATATACCAGAGGTGGTAAATTGAACTGCAAAACTATTCCAAATGAGATATCTATCTACAACTAATTGCTGTTGATTACGTTTGTCAAATGTTATTCACGATCAAGTAACGGGATATTATGCATTTTTGTATTATATAAAATTATTGTAATTAAAATGTTGTAATCTGAAACTTTATAATTGAGCTCGTAAATTGAATTATATTAAAAAAAGTTCCAAATTGCTGGTATTAAATGTTTAGGAAAATTTAGCAAAATGTTTTCCTTTTTTTTCAGACCAAGTTATTCGATTGCATAATTTTACTTGGTGAAAAAATTGTTTATATGTTGTCTATTTTTAAACAATGATAAACAACATTTCACTCACTGAACAGCATGTAAGGAAGTAACATAACAAAGTTGTTGACTTCGCTCATCAGTTTATGTTTGAGAATATACCTAAGCAATTTATCACGTATTTTTTTCGATACAAAATCTGGAACCGATTTAAAATTAAATTAACCGATTATAATATACCGATTACATATAATATATAATTTATATAATAAAATTGAAAAAATAAAAAAACTGATTAAAAACCATATACTAAACGAAATTTGAATTCAATCCGATTTGAATATAAAACCCATCAAACTAAGATACAATAAACAAAAAAAACTCGTTTTTGTTGAAAAAATAATTAATTGGTTTTTCAAAGCTATAAACTCTGATTAAATAAAGACTTTTTTCAGTGTTTTTGTTTTGACTCGAAAACCACTCACGTGGGTTGACTAATTTGTTAATGATACCGTGACCACAAACTCGGTTATTAAAAAAAAAAAAAAAAAAACGCCCAGCCAAAAAAAAAGAGTTGAAGAAAATGCAAAATAATGACGAATACAGATCCATAAACAAGCCGAAGACGTAGGTGATTTCTGAATTCAGGGTCGCGCCTGTGTGGGCGATCCCGGACTGAAAACGCCGTTCAGGAAATAAACAATGATTTTTCCGACCATCTCATTGGGCAGCCTCCGACTGGTTAATTAATTAGCGAACAATCGATGTACAAAAATTAAGTCAAAAATTTTTTGCATTAACAATCGGGGTTGCATAAGTGAAAATCAATCAAGTCAAATTACCAATTTTCACACGGAAGGGAACTGTATGCTAATGTTTCATGATTCACGCCGCGCGTTGTAATGAAAATCATGCAAAACTGTATCCTCTCATTCAAAATTAAACGAAATCAAAATCAAACATTGTAAAGTTTGATCTTGTTGAAAAGTAAATGATTTTAAAACAATACCTATTTAATTGTAATTTTTGTTTCTTTAAAAATCAGATTCTATTATTTTCTTACTTTTTTTGTGAGTGTCATTGAAGCAACCAATTTTTAAGAAAATATAATAAAATGAAAAAAAAAAAAACAGAAAATGTACAAGCTTATCTCAAAGCCAAACATATACGAGAATTGTTCAGCGAGTACGGACAACGCGCTATCGCGCTCTACATTTTTACACAATTAAGCATCTATCGACGTGCTTAAAAGCCTTTTTTAGTTAGCGCGTATCAGTTTTATCCGACGGCTTTGGGCTGGTTTCGCAATTCGCAACTCGGCTCAGTGACTAAGAACGGCAGGACATGCACTCGCCGCTGCCATGCATGGCACGCCGGGATGACGTAATTGTTGAGAACGGCTGTGTGACATATCGCGCGCAATTGTACCGCGTGGACCGAACATCAATTACGGCCGTGACCCTCCGCGCCTGATCTCATTACCGACACTTTAACCTTCGTTCAACTTTTACTTCGCGCTCACACTTTCTTCTTCTCAGAGTACAATATTTTACAACAAATCGGGCGTGTGAAGAATCCACACGGAACAAGGCCAAGAGCGACCTATACAATGTCAGAAAATCAGCTCTCTTGTTAAGAAATAATTTACTTTATAAAATAATTCCGTTGTTTGGCGTTCAATTTTGTTTAAAAAAATTAATGAGGTGGGAAAAAATCTACTCTTAAAAGTTATATTTGCGCCTGACGAAAAAAAGGCGTTTCACGCTCTAATCGAAAGACAAAACTTTCCTTGATTGTTATAAATAAAGATGACTGGAATGAAATGTTGATGCATAAACATTGCAAAGCACCAGATGAACGTTATTTCGTCTTGAAACTGAAAGTCTAAATGACTCCGGTACGACCATCAATTCGACTGTTGAACTGAACGGAATAAAATTATAATAAACTCCTTCACTCGGATAAATAAGTTTCAAAATGAATGGCAAAAAAGTAAGTTTCGCAAAGTAGGGATGATAAAATCTCAAGTTAACGATTTTATGAACTCTCGTGTTCCGGCAAATATTCACATCATGTCCAACTTGAATGGTCATTATAAAATATAAACATTGTCGGGCCGATACAAGATTTCTATCTATTTATTTTACAAATATTGATCAATTTTTGTCTCATGAAGTGCGCATGTTTCGAGATCGAAAGAAAATGTACTGCTTTACAAGCAGTGATCGCAGTTAACGATAATTCATGAAATAACAATTACTTTCAAATAGGTGCGACTTTTATCAGAGGCTTGGTCTTTTTTTCTCTGTACTTGATGAATCATTGCAGAAATAACTCAAAATTTTATTCCAACAAACAATATATAATATAATTGACTAAACGTATCCTGAAGAAAGTGTTTGTCGCCATCACTTGAACGAGGCACAATTAACAAGAACGTTCTCAATTTTTCCAACGAGGTATGCAAAAAACATGAAAAACCCATGATATATCCGGTGGCACAAGAAAAAGTATAAAAAATAAATGGAAATGGAGAACAGATCTCTTTCAAAGTAATAATTTTTTCCTGCTGAAAAAAGTTTGAAGAAAAGTCACATAATCATTAATCGAAGACTGATACTTAAAGTAAAAGGGTGATTGGGGCTAATTTCAAAGATGGTATCCGTAATTTTGCAAGCCGATGGTATTTTAACGTTCACTTCCCATCTCGCTTTTATTTAAAAACGCAATCGGACGCGACTTTCCAAACAAATAATTCTTAATTATACCTCGTAAGACTTGGCTCTCCCTTCCCAAATCGGGTCGTCCCAACCTCCGCTGGACCCAGTGGATCCTCTTCTGCCTGTGTCCCACGAACTTTTCTTCAGATTATCCAGCGAGTCCGTGGAAAATCTCAACTTGTCGACGGAACTTCTGCGGTTATACAGGCCGGAGCCGTATTTCCTGCCGTAATCCGTGGTGTCGTATGAAGGCTCGCTTTTGAGGGTCACGTTCAAATTGCTCCGGACACTTCCGGCTGTACTTCCGGCCAGACAGCTCTTTAAATTCGTGTTGGGCTTTCTGTTCAAGTTCTCTCTGATCACCGAGGTGCTGGTGAACAGGTTGGACAGAGGCTTGGACAGGCTGGAGGACGGTCTCTGCAGGTTCACCATGGACTTGGCCACGTAGTCACGTCTCAGAGGCGAGTTGTAGGTGGACAGTGACTCTTTCTTCAGATTGCCAACCGATTTTCCCAAGTCATCATTTCGATACAGCGGTGTGTAGTTGGAAAGATAAGAATCCTTGCGAACGTGATTGAGAGTTCCAGTTGAGGAACCGAGGGGGTTACGGCGCAAGGTGTTTGGGAAGCTCGACGGATGGATCTCCTTCTTCGGTGTCAAACTTGTCAGGCTACTGCGACTCAGGGATCCTCGTCGATAGGCACAATTTTCCTTGTAATGTTTGCCGTGGATCTCGCAGCACCTCGAGTCCATGGCTACATAATCCGGGCTGCTCCTCTGGTTTTCCAGCTTAACGTCCCGGAAAAGCGCCTCCAACTTTTTGACGGCAGCCTGTGCGGAAGACATCCTGCGTTTTGTATCAAACGACCTGGAACAATGTATCTCTTACACTGACTCTTGTCTGTTATGACTGTCTCTGTTGAACTGTGTCCGGTCTTCTGAATCTCACATATTTTTCGTTGATCGGACTTGGTAAACACGAGACGCGATGTTGACTTGGAGTGCGAGCACGTTTGCACGACCGAGATCACGAGAGGCGTACGCGACTTGTCACGCGTCTATCGTGGTACTGGTTATGCCACTGGGGTCCCACCGCGAGAGACCCAGAGCGTTAAAAGAGCCCGCAGTCCCCACCAATCCGTTCCGGCATTCGAATGAGCCGAGGCCTCCATATTAGGTCAAACTTATGGGATTGTCGCGCAAAACTTTGTAAAGCATATGCGCCGATTTACGCGGTCCATCAGATCTTCTGACGACTTTGGCACACCTGACGCACGAGATCCAAGGTCGAGACCGCGCGCGCTCGCATTAATGGGCCCGCTCCGATCAGTCGTGCACCGATGGCCACGCTGTTCAGTGTAAACGATAGGCTGATAAGATGCGTCAGGATATGACAAGTCTCTGCACAGTTTAATCATTAGAAAAATATTTGAATTTGAACTGAGAATAATTTTTGTGTGTGAGTTTGAATTTTGTTACAACATTCAAGTTGTTGATTGAAGATTTTTTTTTTTTTTTACAAAGTTACAAGATAAGGTTTTTTCTTTTATCGGTGATTTGGAGAATTGAGTGATTGACTTTGATAGTAAAAAAAAAGATTTTGCGGATAATGCATAATGCAAAGTCGAGAAAACTATTTGGAAGAAAGTAAAGTCATCAGTTGTTGAATGATTGAATGTTCAATTCACTCAAGTGCATCGTTTTAACTTTTGTTGTTTGCATTGTAAAAAGAGGCAAGTATAGAGCTCGAAGTACCAACCAAACTGGACATTCTGTTTAACATAAATCAAATTTTATAGTCTAACAAACATAATTCTTTTGTTGGTATTTCAATTTTTCTTATTAAGTTATTATATTTTATGAAACTATATCAAAGTCTCTGTCTGTTGTCTCGACTGGTTTGTATTCAATTTTGAATAATGCAAAAGAAATATAACATTATTAACATTTTTATAAAATCTTCAATTAATAATTTAATTTTAATTTTCATTGTAACAATTTTTTGTTTCCCATTGGACCAAATAGAAGAAGATTTTAGTTATTTTTAAGTTATTTTTAGCAATTGATTAAATTGTATCCAATTGACAAATTATAGTAAATTGGCAATCATTTTGAGCACACTGAGAAGTTTCTAATTTATTTATCATGATTTGAAACTCGCAACGTTGACCGTTACCAGCGCTGGACGAAACCGTTAAGTACTTATTCCAGCAATTGAATCAACAATGTCATTTGTGATCTACAGGAATGTGTAGAATATCCGCGAATGAGCTCTAGGCAAAAAGAAAACACTGACCTCCGCGAAGAGAATATAAGATTATTATTGGGATATGACATTGACCAACTGTCATCTGTATCGAACTACGTTAGTGATACTTTTTCGAACAAAAGGATAACGATTTAACCAAAATTATACACTGTTAATTAATTGATTTGATTAAATAATTCTGTGGCTACGAGGAAAAACCAATTAAGTGTATACGTAAATCCTATACCACTTAACTGGTTATTCCTCACAGCCACAGAATTAATAAAAATTGCTCTCGTAAGGCGCATATTTTTTATGAAATGTTCTAATAGTACTATTAAATCGGCCATTTTTTTTCTAAGCTCCGCCCACGTGTCAGATCCCAATACCTGTGACAGGTAGTTTTACATTATCGAAACGCAATAAGCTACTTGGACATCGTAAATCATTTAATAATTTGTTTCAGTTCTGACTCTGCAATGACTGGAAAATAATAATCTTGCAATTAGTTTTCTTAAGAAAAATTTATACAATTATCGTGGAAACAGTATATATGTAATTTATTATCATTCTTTCATTTATACAGCGGCTGTTCTATCAACCCTACGCCGGTCACAAATATAATTTGTAACTGCAAAGTCAAGTTAATGACAATCCAGCAGAGTTTTCCTTTTTATCGACGTTATTGCAAACTTAATATAACATAGCGCCATCATACTTTTTCTTTTATAACTAAATTAATTACATTCTGCAAATCCGTACATTATTTTCCTTATTATTTGATTAAAAAAATACTTTTTTTAAAAAAACTAATTTGCAATTAAATTTTATAATTACTTTTCCATGTTTTGCAATTCAACAAGGATCAACAAGTATAATTAAAAATGTAAATTTAACTTGATACTTCGGAACTTCTTTTTGAATTGATGTCACTTTTATAGCTTGACAGTGCATAATCTAGAAGTTGAAAAAGACCCTAATTAAAACATGAGATTGTAAACATTCAAAAATATTAGTAAGGAAGCTTATTTTTCCAAACGAGAAAATTGCATTGAATCAAACAAAAATGGTTTTAATTATTTTTATTATCGTATACTATTATCAGCAAACCTTTTTCTAATTAAAAATATATAATTTATCTGAAAATCATCCATAGTTGAATATTATTAAAACTACATTGTAAATTGACCTCCCATTTGTCTAGTAAATTCATCAGATTTTAATCTACATAAATTTAGTTTTTTTAGGAAATTCTGATTATTAGTTTGTTAACAGTAATTGAATACGTAGTTTCATTTTGACCTTTTCCATAAGATCTCTTATAAGATGTTCTTGAAAATGTTCATTTTTTAAATTAAAATAACCTTATTTTTAAGTAGACGATTTAGTACAAATTTTAGGAAAAGTTCTAGGACGTTATTGAGATTGTGTATATAAAAGTTGAACAAACTCTGACTATTTCGCAAAATTCCATACCCTACCTTAAAAAGTTGAACTGTGTAAAATAAAATGACCGTGAAAATTTAAAATATTCCAGTTCATCTATCGACTGGAGAATAATAATTCACTTATAATCCTTTGATGCAGATAATTGAAGTGTACGTAACGCTTCAGTACAATCAACATGCTCTGTTCTATTATTCTGCAGTGTATCAAGGCATTCCTTTTTTACTTTTTTTTTTTTTTTTTTTTTTTTTTTTTTTTTTCTCTTTTAATCTTTTTTTTTTTTTTTTTTTTTTTTTTTTTTGCAAATCTTCATCTTTTGGGTTTTTCCAACATAATATACTAAAATACTAAATTTAACTTAAATAAAAAAAAATACAATTCAAAATGCAATTTTTAAATTTATTATTTTGCAGCATATCATTTTTGGATACTTTCATTTGTTTGCATTTTGATTTTGATCTGATGAAAATTTGGCGATAGAAATAATTGTTTACAATGTTACTCGCGAATGGTACACTTGGGTGTTAAATATTGGGTTACATATACGCGACAGTTTGAAACACCCACGTCAAATGCTTGTCAGTTGCAGTTCACCTTGGCAGCCGAAGGTGTATAACATTGTAGAAGGCGGCACCTTCCGAGACAATGATTTGTGCGCTACCCCTGAATAGACAACTATTCACAAATACTAAAATCACTAAAACCACAACAAAAATCTGAAAAATATGTATTTTTAGTTATAATTATATTGTATAAAATAAAATCACCGAAATTATTAGATTATTCAACACTAAAATTCTGATATTTTTCTTCAATTAAGTTGGGAATGAAATATTAAAAAAAGAAGGTTATGAAAAAAATGAAAGTTTAAATAACTTTGTGATTATATTGAACGAATTATGGATGAAAACAACTCTCAAGTTCTCATCATAAATCTAATACCATTCAGAGAAATCTCTTAGGAAAACAAATCCATAATCATCTATGACAAATATATTTTTTTATAAAATACATGATTCACATTATTTGATAAATCAAAGACCTTTTCGATTTTTTTGTGATTTGATCAAAGTTTGGTCAAATTCGATTTTCCTTTCGACCGTCGCGCTGTTTCCTGTCAGAAATAATTTCCTCCACGGTATTGACTATGTTCGTTTTGTTTCCGAAGCAAAACGCGCTCTGAAAATTATTACCCAAAGTTACAATTCACTTCCCAAGGGAAGTTCAATAATGTTTTCAACATATTAAATCATAATGGCCAGAGCGAACATAAATTAATTATAAATTAAATAGCAGTATTGTTGAGTGACCTCGGATTGTAAGGATTCGCTTTGAGTTCAAGAGACAGTTATTTGTATTGGAAGAGAACAATAAATCAACTGTGCGAATGTCTCTTGCATGACCACCAGTCATTTTTGACCTCGCATCAAAAACGTGAATTGGTTTCATCAATCTTGTTTGTTCATTTTTTTTCTTGTTTTTTAATATAGGTAGTTTTATTGAAATCAAAAAATTTTCCTCGTGTCGAAAATTGTATACAATCAACTTAGTCATACCGATTGTTCCTAATCGATTAACTATTTTGAATAACAAACTAAAACAAAAAAAAATTTTTTAAATTACATAACATCCGGACGTTTTTGACTCATCAAGATCTAATTAACGAGCAACAAAGCAAAACATTTGCCAAACAAAGTGTAATTGTCATGTGCAAGGCGAACTGAATGCTTCTGAAATCAAAGTCACGTCATTGGTCAAAATATATAGCGGACGGTCAGTCATTCGATAACAATGGAAACTTACGATCGAATTATAATAGCCTTAGATAAAACGCGGAAGCAACACCCACAGCAGCAATTGTCAAAGAATAGCAGCATGATGCACGTCTGTTTGAATTTGGTGACAATGCGAAGCGTCAGCGATAAGTGCGATTAGCATAGCAGACTGCGTAAATCCCTGTCGGAAAATATACCACCGCCGGGAACTTTTCGTGTGGGTGCGCGCGGCAGGCCTTGCGACAGAAGATTCTCGCAATTCTTCGGATCGAAAAGGTGTAACGCTCAGCATATTATGTAACCGAACCAAACCTGATACTAATACGTCGCTTTATGCATTTCAGCTATCTCTTACACATTGTTTTTCATAGCTTTGTCGTACACTTTTTCCTGATATGCAACGGCAAACCATGCGGATGCCATACATTATTTATGTTCTATTGTTTAATTATGTCATTACGATTTTGTGTGAGAAGTTATCTTATCAAATCATGATACAATGTAGAAAGTTCAGAACTACATAAAATATGCAATCGTATGCAATTGAAAATATTATTTTTTCGTCACGGATATGAATAGATATTCTTACAAAAATAAGATATTAAATATCATACAAATAAAATATATTACAATTGTTATTAGAAGCAGAACGGGTGGGTGTGACGTTCGGGTCATTGTGGCAATTATTAATTTCAGTATAAAAATAATAAAACATACATGACATATAATTTTAGACAAACATATATGTTGCCGTATATGTATCATGTATGATTGTTTTTGTATAGAAATAATAAGCAGCGAACCAAAAAGTTGATTTCCGAACGGACGTGTTCAAATTGGCTGCAACTTTTTGTTTAATAATAGATTGCATAGTTGATTAGTCAAAGTGAATATTCCTGACTGAGGATCTGATCTACTTGTTGAATCATTTGTCCATGACCAACGACACCGTTCGGCAATCCAAAAGAAGCGACCGATTCAAGATTGTCTATCGCTGCGTGTCACCCAACCATCGGGGAACGTAAACCAACTGCAAGAAACACGCTGAATTCAAAATTGTATCCATTCTTGTGTACAATTATAAAAACGCCATTGCGAAACGTGTACTATTTTTATAGAGATTCGCTCCAGATGACCATAAGGCTCCAAGACTTTTCCACCTTCAGAATGAATTTACAAGACATTTTGCAAATTAGATGTAAATTGTTGTCCCTCAGAGAATAAAAATTCAACAGTTTGCGAACAAATTACACCGGTTTGTCCTTTCTCTGGAGAGAATATGCCAGTCTCGAAATGATTGAGCACGTAATTTTGTGAATGAAATCCACCGACTGGTACTCACTTTTGTTTACGTTATGTAAAATGGTAAAATATTGCACGGTTAGTAATTGGTGCGGCCCGTCCGTTCCGTGTGCTGACATATCCGGTATGGCACAATGTAAGATCATTCACATTCAAATGCGTTTCTGCTAAAATGTATAATAATCTTCTCGCTCGAGGTAACGTGAAATGAATCGAAATCTTAATTGGCACAATCTTAAGCTCTTGTCGGCGGATAAATCACCGTTGGAAAAAAAAGTTTTTAAAACCTTTCAAAATGAGAATACGAAGTCCTGAAAAATAACGTCACGTTTTTTTTTCTGCATTCTAGAAAAATCGTCGTATTAGACAAGCCATTATCTATTGTTTGAGACATAAAAACCTAATCTCAGTTTGAACGCTTTGTAAATTGTGTTTTACAATTTGTTTGCCGATATTCATAGCAGGCGATTTGTTCAACTTGAATAGCTCCACAGTTTCAATAGAGAACATGTGCTATCCAAAAGCACATGAATCATCCGCGCCAAATGTGTCCGATGAATTCAGACAAAATTCAATGTGCGCCTAAACAGCACCGACGCCAGTCTAAAATTGATAATTACTTCAACTGAGGAGGAAGAAAGATCGTTCATTGAATCTTACTTGCTAAATTCTCGGAAACGCGAAACAAATTCTGTAACGCAATCGAGATAGATAAGTATCATGAAATACCGCGATCGCGCACAAACGAGCTGTGAGAGACTTGCGCTGAAAGAAAACAGGTAACTGTTAGAATCGAATTAATGCAACGATATTAATTATCGGCGTTGAAAATGTACGCTCAAACCATTTTACTCAGGTGCTCCTTTTCTGCGTAAAGAATAATTGCGTCGACAAATAATTGTACTTACCTTCAGTGGCTTAACGACGTCGTAATGTCCTTCTTGGATTCTTGTGTCGTACACGTTCGACGTGGTTGAATTTTGCCGGCTGAAATCAAAGAATATCCTCAAACGCGATATTCGAAAAATGTCCAGATTGATGATGCAACAAGTGACTGAACATTAATCTTTGACAACAAAGTCCGCTTGAAATTAACTTCACGTTAATCTTTTCACCCTTTCATTAATAATTTTCATGTCTTGATGTTTTCAAATTGATTTTTCTCTCAGACTTTGATTTCAAAAATGTTGATTAAAATTTGGATCATTGAAAAGAATTACTGATTAAATCGTGGACTTGTGAATGAATTTAAAAAAAGATAGAAAGAATAAGAGAGGGAGAAAATTGATAAAAAAGAAAGTGTTTAAGAAATTGTACTAACGAGGTGTTGGATGATCCATTGAGAGTAGGTTTGGGCGACTGAATTCCTGATCTGGCAGAGGTTGAATGAACCGGCGACGGCGAGCCCTTGTTATTTGCCAGCGGCTGTTTCATGCTGCAAAACAAAAATAAACTTTCAGAATGACTCGTTACCGAACCGACACAAGCAAGTCGACGATGATCAACGACCTGATAAAGAAGAATTCAAATAACGACAAATGCTTCGAGAGCACGGGTCTCGAGTGCTTCGACATGGCGTGACAAGATCGATAACGGCCAATTTCGGTCCAACTCCGTTAGGCTCGCGAAAATTATAAGCTCTCGGACACGACGCGTGCGGCATTCCCGATCAGAGTGCCTTTGTCTGTGGGATAATGTGTGTCCGATAGCGTCACAACGGTTCTTCTAGGTTCACGCACGATGAACCAGGTTAAACATCCCTTCGATCAATTTCTGGATCGAAAACCGTTCAGCATCGATCGCCCATCGAACTGACGTTGAGCAATTGTGATTCAGTACAATGAACCGTACACTCATGTGTACAATCAAACGTTAGCCTTTTTTATTTCACTAGATTTTTTTATAAACAGAAATATTTGAAAACCAACAAAAAATTTTTTTTTAATTTTTCGCATAATTAAAAAAGACTAAACAGAAGAATTTCAGTAAATAGAATGCACAGTTCAAAAATCAGAAAAATGTATATATGTAGCCATATAACAATATATATATGAAATCATAAATGCGGCAAAAAATGTTTCCTTTTTTGCGAAAAATGCAGTAGTAAAATTTTAATAAAAAAAAGAATTGAAAAAGTCACCAATGCGGTAGAAAGAACATCATCAAAGAAGACAAAAAATGGATCAGGTATCGATTGACTTTATCAGTAGAAAACATTCTTAACGAGTGGCTTGTTCAAACATCGTTAATATTAATCAATTTAATTGGCAACCGAGGAAATTAATTTTCCTTGTAAAAAGTGCGCTAAACGTCAATCAATCATTGTATTCTCGCAATTTTTCTCTTGTTACACTTCGTATCGTGACTTTATCGGCAAATCGAATCTTTTTGATAGCCTAAATTTGAATAATGATAAGGTTTAACATTAATATTATCCGGATCTGAAAATCGCAGTGATAATTAAAATTCTTGTTCTGGTAATGGTTAATAAATTGATACGAAAACTGTAATACACTTTTGCAAATTATTATTTTTAGTGACAAAGTGAAACGATTTATCTTCATGAAACTGTTTTTTCAAAAGTCGATATTTTATAGTTTGATTTGCCCTAAAAGCCAGTGTCACTTGTGCACATGCATATGCATAATGCTATTTCATCCCATCAAATTACAGGACTGTCAAACTAAAAACGTTATTGTAAGTTGTTTACTTTACGATAAAAAGCAAATGGCAAATAAATCAAAACAAACGTGTAATTTTAAGTTAATCATTATTCATAGATATTGAAATAAAAGGATATACTCAATTAAACCTATCAATCTCGGTACCACAAAAATTAGTAACAACATTGACGAAGACATCGTGGAAAAATTTCAAGTTCTTACTTTTTATACAAACACTTTTTTAAAATATAGTTTAATATTAAGAAGTAAAATAAATTTAATGAAGAAATAAATAAAAAATCTAAAACAAATAACAATTTTATTCAAATATTATTCATTGCTTTACTGCTATAATAAATCTTTATGACCCAAGACGAAAATCATCTTACTACAATACAAAAGCAAATGTGATAAAATAGTTGCGTAAGATTTTTTTTGTTATCTTAAGTTTTATTTCTCATATAAACAAAAGAGCAGTTGAACAATATTTAGTATTAAATAATATTTAAATGTTTCTTTTTGACTGAATTGAAAAGTGGAAGATGAATTTGGGCATCTGTAAACGATTCAAAACTATTTACCGACTAATGCAAGGCGGTGTGACGCTGGTGCTTCGCAAAGTGCACGTACTACTGTGTTCATGTTTGTTATACAAGGGTCGGTTGTTGACAGAAACGCTGACCCTCTCAGCGATTCGAAACCGCGGCGTCGTCGGCTTGTGATAGATCATGGTTCGCAACCGGTTGATCGCACTTCAACTTCCAACTGGCTCACCAAAATATTCACATCTCAAAAATAAAAAAAAGAATAAAAAAAAGAAACACTGCCGAGAAATGCACACCTATCGGATGATCCTAACTGAACGAAAGGGAAATGCTGAATGATGCTGCCCGCGTGGAGGACCACCACGGAATATGGTTTGCCAAGGCATGAGCTATCTCGCAGCGTGACTGCCTCGTACTACGAGCATGTTGCACGCAGTCAGTAAGTCACACACACACGGCCTGTGCAATGCTTCTAATGCGCGTACGAACGTCAGTCATGCGGAGGGGGGCAATGATTTTGCTGCACTATCGCTTTATGATCTCGCGGTTGATGCCACGCTCCTGACCATACATAAATAAACTTTCAACAGAAATCCAGTGCACTATTATTTTTCAATGCGATCCTGCTCGTATATGGCAAATTCATCACAATTCATCTTTTCTTAATCATTTTTGATACTAATTTTATACGAAAAACACTCGCTGTATTTAATACAATACCAAATGGTCTTGATTAATTTTGAAAGCAAATTAATGTAATTCTAAAATTAAAAAAAGTCTAAAATCATACTGGGAAAACTGAAATAAGTTGCATAAATAATGATACAGAGACAAATGTTGTAAATTTGTTAAAGAATTGTAATTAATGGTCGCTTTTAATCTCGCTGTTAATTTAATTGTAAATCATAAAACTGTAATTTAATCATTAATTTTCACAAGTTGTATTAATGATGTTTGCTGAAGACTGCAATTATCCAATTATTGAGTCTGATTGACTGAATTTGCCCTTGAACTTTGCCGCCCATTAAGCGATAAAAACGAGTGAAATGCTAAAATGCACAAAGCGAGAAAGTTTTGCAAAGTAATTCAAATAACTTGAGATTGAAAATTATGGATATATTTGTTATTTATAATTATAACCTTAAGGGGCGAACCAAAGATGATATTAGCAGATAAAATTGATGAAAGTTTTCCAGGAATATTCAATACAAATGCGTGAACGCGGTCGTGTGCTCTAATAAAGGAGCGTTTTGTAAGTTCAAGTTTTAATTGCTTTAAAATGTGAATAAATTGCGACTGATTTCTACGATTCGATGGATTCAACAACTGTTAATCTATAATTTAAATTTAAATAAAATTTTAAATTATAAACAAAATAAAATTGTTCAGTTTAATTTTAAATGAAAATAACTTTTTATATCAAACTGTAATGAGAAATTATTCATTTTGACTCTTGCATGTATGTCTAATATTATACATACTAGAGAATAAAAACAAGGAACTTGATAGCTCAATATTTGCACAGCATAAACACATCATGATTGCGAGCAATAATTGCACATGTGCGATCCTGAAAAGACACTTGAAAACCGAGTTTTTACATTCCCCTCGTCGAGTGTACAGTAATTCCCTTATATCTGCCCTCGCCTCTTTTCATAATTCAAAAAAAATCCCATCCCAAAAGAATCATCCCATAAAAGATGGACGATAATGTTTAATCTTGCGATTAACTATCGGGTTAATTTTATTTTGCTTTGTTAATTCAAGCGAGTAATTCAAGAAAGTAAAAATGTTGTTGTTCTGCTGAGATAAAAAGCACGGGGACGTCGCCGTAGAGAAATATCTATACGCGATCGTCTTGCAGCTGTCGCAGATATCTCAGCGGAAGCGAACGTGCCGCGCTGCCGTTATTTCTCGCGCTAAACGATACACCACTCCATATGCAACACGTGCGTTTAATTTCAAAGAAGATTTTCAATGTGTGAGCATAGTCTCGCTTGTTTTCCATGGAAACACATCAGCAATTTGTTCTTTCCGAAATTAACTTGCAGCCAGTTTATCCTCCCTTAAGTATCGTCTGCAAAGAAAAATCGCGAACTTTGTATAATGAATGATCTTGCGATAAATTGCAATTTTTTATTCGCGCTCTTCTCCTTTGAGAAATTTTGATCTCAGTTGAGAGTCGAGATATAAAGTAAATTGTTCAGTCGAATTGCAAGGTTGACATTTTGTATGCATCAATTAATTTTGTTTTTAATTTTTAAACCTGAGTTTTTTAGTTGTTAAAGTTGAAACTTTATACAATAAATGGTTTGCGAGCCTTGCTCTCATTTTCAAGATTCAATATAACTTTTTTTATCGTAGAAAAAGATCATTGCTTTCTTATTTTCAAATAAAAAAATACAAATGTGATTTAAATTTAACACAGATTTTTTTCTTGAAACTAACATCTTATCCCTTTCATGAGATATCAAGAGATCAGAATCACTGAAGAATGAAAAGCATTGATGAAGATTGAATCGACTTCAAAACGAAGCTAATATTTATGAATCATTACTTACAAAAGCGAAACTTAATTCGAATGAGCGCATAATATTGCATTATGGCAATTTATGAGCATGAAATGTATACAATTGTTTCCATGAATTCGTTTTGCATTCAAATTTGAACAATTTTTTGTGCGTCAACTGTATCTCAACGTGGAAATTGTTATCTAAGTTTTTATCTTCATCCTAATGATATAATTTTTTAGTTTGAACAATAAGTTAATTTCAAATGAAATAATACAGAGGAAAAATGTAATAGTTTTTAAATTCCATATCATCTGTCAACACCTACAATTCGAATGTTCCTTCAAATGAAAAAGGGCGCGCTTAATGTCACAATTACACTGTCTGCAGCGTCTAAAATAATTGCTAATGGTTTATGGTGCACTACTGTAGAACCTTTTTCCACACGATTTACCTCGTATATGCTCTTTGACATTGCTGTGAATCGATCCGCATGACCATGTGGCGGACACTACATAAACAGTACAAGAATAATGTAGCGGGTTATTTTCAGCATTCGAATTTTTATTAGTGACTCAAACAGGTCTTTGAATACAGAGAAAAGATTGTTTTTCATTTTATTCATTCTGAAATTTGCAGAACATTTCTCTGCAGAAAATCTGCCGCTATTTTATACAAACAAAAAATCAAAATTGTACTTAACATTTTGCAATGTAGTAATTATAGTTTATCAAGTATACAATTGTTAACTTTGGCTCTTTCATTGAAATAGATGGAATTTCCTGCATACTTGTTGCTAACGCAACACAATTATTATTCAAAACCAAACATGTAAAAAATGTTAATTTCATTAGAGTTGACGGAACGAAATTTCAGAATTAAAATTAAGTAATTGCAATGAATATGAAAAAACATAATGAAAAAAATAGAGGATGCAACAATTTAAATTCGGTTGTTTTTACGGTCCACCGTGAAAGGATGGAATCTTGGAATTCATAAAGAATAGTCTTAGATCCTGATTTTAACTTTAACTGGAATAGTATTTCTGTCTAAAGAAGAGTGGCGGATAAAAATATTTTCTCATTCTAAAGATGAGTTTGCAAGTGTGAAAGAACTTGCTATTTTAATTAGAATCACTTAGATGTCTAGACACTCTGGAAGTATAAAACTATTTTTGATGATCAACACGATATAAAAAAATTGCTACGATGTTTTGGTGAATGTTTTACTCTTTGAATTCAATGTGGAAATCAAAATAATTCAATCTTCAAAAAAAATTTTATTATTTGTGATTAATTTTAATTGATTTTTCATATTTCTTTTCATTTATATAAAAAATGAAACATGAGAATATTAATTTTAAATTAAATAATAAAAAAACTTATATTGTTTTATAATGTTTCTTTTTCTTCAAACTATTTCAGTGTCAGTAATTCATTACAGTAGAAACAGCTTTTGCAGCTCTTGGCATTCTGCTGTTAAGCTTCGCGCCATCTTGCGAAATAAGCAAACATCACTTCGTACTTTCATTACTTCATGAAACATTACCGACTGTTCATTTAAATTTAAATGCATTATAATTTTTGTAAATTATTTAATTTCTATAAAATTGGATACGTATTTTTTGTTTACAGCGTTTGAATAAACTTTTATTCTTATAGAAAAAAGTCTTTTCTTTTTATTTAATAGTTTCTTTTGATGTAATAAATAAATAATTATTCTTTTAACCGATGTATTTGTATTTGTAATTCATTTAGATTGCAAATCCAGGCCCTGGATAATAATTTAGGCGCTATTATTCTGCAGTATAAAAATTATTCATGAATCGAAATCTTGATAAACTCACCCTTCCCCTTGGAGTCTGTTATCAATAACATGCGAGGACAAAGGCGGCGCCGAGAGCTGCCTGACAAGTTCGTCACGCTCCCTCTCTTTTTGTTGAATAGTTTCTTGTAATTTTTGCTTCTGCTTTTGATATTCTTTGAAGAGATCACCATTGTAACTTTGTTCCAAGTGCTCTCCAGCCACAACTGGCCGATGGAGACCACCGGTAGGTTCTGGGATTTTCGCAACTACTCCTGTAGGCTTTTCTGTTAAAGAATCCCTCCGCGAACTTCTTGCCGTTGATGGCGCAGGTGACTCTCGACCAGGTAACCTTCTTTCTGGCGTTAATGAAGGATCAACTTTGGCACCTGAAATCACCCAACTTTAATTAATTTTTTTGTTTTCGGTTCTTTACATTGTTTAATTACATCAGTTCAGAGATTATCAATATAAAAAATCTCACTTTCATACAATACAAGATATATCGAGTGTTATATATTGCTCGTGAACCATTTAATACCACAAAAAACATTTTTTTAAAATTAGCCTTGACACAAGTCTTCTATAATAAATAATCAAATAAAACCGTCAGAGCTATCAAGTATTATCATCATTTTATTCTTGGTAAAGCTTCATAAATTGATCTAAATAATCTCCGTCCAAACATAAACTTTAATACTATAATCTTAGAGCGCGATTCAGTGCTATCATATCCGTAATTTCCAAACACAAACTGATACTTTTAAATTAAACGCAAATTACCGTCGGGACTTTTCGAGTTTGTCCTCGCCCTGGGTGGCGCTTTCGGTTGGGCATTGTTTATTGCTTCTTGTATCGAAGGCAGCTGTTGAAATTCCGAGTAGCTTGAACTAAGGAAGACCTCGCCTTCATTTTCAAACAGCCTATCGACGCTAGTGTTCATTAATTTATTGTTCTTAAAACCCGTCAAGTGAAAACTAGCGAACGAAGACCTAGACATAGGGTTGATGTCTCCTGTCGACAAGGCCATTAACGCAGCGTTCGTTATCATGGCATTCTTCGGACCCGGACTTCGCGGTCCAAGACCCTCGAGGGCTGGCACGAGACTTCTCGACATCATGTCCGCTGCCGACCTCGGCCTCGTGAACGATATGGCGCTGTGCGGAAAAGTCTTTGGCTTGATTGGGGTTATCAACATGTGCTCCGTCCACGACGTCTCCAGAGATGGCCTCTCGAGCCGCTCGACGTCGACGTTCAGCGTCCTTTGAGCAAACGGCACTGCGAAGGTTTCTGGTGGGATGCTCTGCAGCCACGAGAGTAAACTTAAGTCCGAATCACTAAACCCCACAGAGCCATCCAACAGTCTTGAAAAACTCATCTCCACCTGCAAGACACAAACATCACATTATTCATCTCATAAAATCAAGCTGGTGTACAAAATACAAAAACGTTTTCAGTGTCACCAGACTGATTCAAAGTGAAATCCAATCAATAAGGATGTACGTCACGTCTGAACCAGCCGCGTGACAACACGTAAATTTTAATTATCAAGTTGTAAAAAATTGGCCATGAAACGCGGTCATTAATGTCACCTTGCTGAACAAACGAAAACTGATTATACAAATCGAAACTAGCTGTACACGGCGTTAACTGATGATTTATGAGCTTGAAACAATATCAATCATAGATGTAATTAATCGCAACAATGACCTGTTCGCTTTCTTTGGATCCCGTGGCTTTCGCCTGGCAATAGTTGACGCAACTCTCGTAGAGAATTCCCTTGATTATGAGCTGTATGAGCCGATCATTTTTCGCCGAAGTCGGCGCTTCCGAGTGCTTCCGGTCGTTGGGCAGAAACTTTTCCACCAGGGGATGAACTTCTCGGAAACACTGGACCCTGGCGTTGCTCGGGTTCCAATCTTTGTACTGAAAGTGGTCGGTTAATCGTGGCAGCGTGAGCAACAGACAGAGACTTTTGTACTCCTCCTGGGAAGGAGCAAACTTTTCAAGGTCATTCAGGACCTTGACCACCTCCTCCACGGCGTTGTCCACATTGCCGTTGGTTGTTGTGCCGCTTATTACATTGGCTTCTGACTTGATACAAAGGAGCTCGACATATTTGTGCCGAAGTATCGAGTAGGTGAATTTGCGCATATCAAAGTCCGGTAGCGCCTCGAGGGGCTGAATGAACTCCATCACATCGTCCCATTGGCCGTCGAGGATCAGCTGCCGGAGGAAGAGCACGTCGTCGCTGTACTGGCCGTTGATGACCCCGGTTTCCCGCTCGAGGGAGACCTGCGAGATGTGCAGGTCCCGACTGTGGAGAAACTCCAATGTAAGTCGCACCACATCCTCCTCGCGCAGAGTTAGGTGCGCTGCCGGCATCACGTACCGAATACGCAACCTGAAACAAGGAACAAAATTAATATAAATTCACAATTAAAAATGTTTTACATTATTTTCAAATTAAAAGCAAATTATAGTGGGTCACATATAAGTTTTTACAATTATTTTGGTAGTGGGATTAATGAAAATGGATGAAAAAAGTAGAAACGATATGTTCATATAATACAATTTAGAGGGATGAATCACCGTCCCAAGATACTAGAGGGTGATACAGAGCTTGTTGGATTTGATTCCAGCTAACACAATTTAATCCAACTGATGCTTGGGTACGTCAATCCGAATTTCCTTTGTGTGAAAATAGTCTCGTGATAACAAATACATTCAAACAATAAAAAGTAACGTTAAAAGTGGAAAAACACATTTTATTCTTATTTTAATATCAATTTTTTTAATATAAAACAAAAATTCATTTTTTTAGAATTTAGAACCATTTTTCATGAGTTTTATAAGCTTACTTTCATCAGTTAACTTCTTAAAGTTTAATTATAATAAGATCCACGAGTGAAAATCTGTTCTCAGTTTCGCGATGGTTTTAAATACCATTAATTTATTACCGGAAATAAACGTGCCTTATCATGATACAGCACTTGATACAAGTTTAAAGATATTTCAGCATAATAAATTTCAGATTGTCGTCCCATCCTGAGAGAGATCCCAAAGAATTTATACGTTTATTTATACGAAAATTATTTAAGTACCGATTGGAACAACGATAAAGTTTTCTGTAATTATAATATAATCTGATTTACTAAAAAAATAATCGTGTTTTCGCACTTTATATATTTTTGTACAAGTTACAAAATAATTATAACATTTTGATTATGATTTTTTTTCATTCCCTGATAACGAAGTGAAGTTTCAACAATTTTATTAGTGTAATTATGCGATTAGCAAACGTGCCACATGTAAATCTATCACAATTTATTCATAAATATGTTTCAACCTAGATTTTACGTTTAAAGAAACTGACTGCGCGACAAATCAAGCATGAATTGTAACAGAAAGTTTGTCAGACATGAATGCTAAGTTTTTCCTCACGTAAAAGTTATCGCAATATTATCAGCTAAATTTGATTCCAAATCTACAACGAAAATATGATATTTTTTTAATATTATCTCTTCTTCTCTTATTACACTTTCAATTAAAACATTTCAATTGTAAATAAAAATTGAATTAAATTAGAAATTCAAAAAAATTGATTTATAATTTTATGAGCAAAAAAATTAATGATAATAAGAATTCGTCTCAAATTTCCTTCCTGTTCATTGTCTCAGTCAATTTATTTCTAAGCCCTTTATTGAACTCAGACTATAAAGAAGTTATACAAAGAATGAAAAAATCAAAGCACAAAGATGATGCATTGTTATAAATTGATTTCCCAACATTGACAAAACAATATTGGTCTCAAGTCTCAAGTAGTGTAAATTAGCTGATGAGTTGAAATTCCAGTTAAACTAAGTTGTACCGTCGGCAATTTTGTTCAACTCCTTCAGAACAACTTGACTTTTTTCGTCAGTCTCGATGTGACTTCTGAAGTTTCAATTTCTAAAATGTTCAGTTCGCTTCGACTTGTAAGTTTAACTTAAATAAAATAATCTTAAAATTCATTTGCAAGTTGAACAACATTCTACTAAATAATTGTCTCGATCCAGGTTCTAACAATTTCGGTACTTGCACTGGTACCAAAAGTGATTACAACGCCTGTGTATTTACCATCTATAAATTCGTATTTGAACCCAGTTCAGCCAATTTATTCGAATTTTTTTACACCGAACGTAAACCAGCCTTGCAACTGCATCCTGCCTGCCCAGTCTTATCAACAATTCTACGGCTCTCCAATTTACCAACCCTGCAGAGGTCAATGCTATTTGAAACAGTACATCGATCCTTATAAAAAAATTTGCACGTTGCCGACGAGTGCACACTTGCCACCCGGGGACTCGCAACTTTTATTTGATGTGCAACAAGTTTACCAAATGCCACCATACAGATTGTCTCAAACATTTTTACCAAATTCCAATTATCTTCCGTCTGACTTTGTTGGAAGTCAAGCGCCGAATATAAAGGTCAGTTTAATTTCATTGCATACGAAAATTCTGTAATCAAAAACTAATCGTGATTTTTAATTGAATGGTTTGAATCAAACGAATCCTAAATTTGCACTCATTTTTGGACGTTTTCACATAGACAGAACGAAACAGAGGGACACGATGGAATTCCGGGGACTCTGGTGGATTTGAAGGGAAAGACGAGAAATTACTTAATGTGGCCACGTCCACGAATGTCAATTCCATCAATTCTCCACAAGGGACCGAAGAAAAGTCTTGTGTAAAAGGTGTGGTTGGAAATGAACATTTAATAATTAAATTTCAGTGATTAAAATTTTTTGAATGGATTAATTAATATCAAAATGGTTATTTCATTGAAATAATGTTAATTTTAAAATTTCAGATATAAAATCGAAAACGTCAGGGTACAATCAACAAGGCGCAACTAAAAATAATAAATATTCGAGTAATTATTCAAATGAGGAAATGAAGCGCTCAGAAGAAAAGGTTTCTCCGTCAGAAGACGAAAGTGAAAATGATCCGATAGATGAGATTGAGTACCAAAAAATAATGAATTATCTAAAGAAACAAATTAATGAAAAACTCTCAACCTCTGGAAGCAAGATTTCAAAAAATGACAGCCGTTCCAACTCGATAAATTACAACAGTAAAAATATGAAAGATCATACTCAGGTAAGAAATTCCTCGTGTTTTTATTCTCACGTGAAAAAAATAAATTGAAGAAGATATTTGACGGTGTTGAAAGTTGACGTGACTTTTCTTTATTTTTTTCAGGATAAAAATTTTAAGAGGGATTAGAAAAACAGCGAAACTCGGAGGGAAAATTGAGATTAGATAACTTTCAACAAGTCATCCTTTTTATTCGAGAAAAAAACTGTCGGTAACAAGGTGTGAGTTTCTATATTTATAAATTAGTTTTATATGTGACACTTGTACGTTCAGTGCAAATAAGACAGTCCAAGAGATGATCTATTTTATATACCAACTGAAAAATTATTAAAAATCAACTATAGCTGTGCTATCAATTATACATTTTAATTTACAGCTATTTCGTTTGGTTGTTTGTTTTTTTTTTTATTTTCTATTTCTAATATATAAATTTAGCTCATTCTACTGTATCATTTAATTTCGTGTAACATTTCATTCATTTGAATAAAAACAAATAAAATCTTTTCATAGGGTAAATGTACCAGTGAATGAACACTTAATAAAATTTTCGTTGATTTAGACATTTATCATAAATGTTGCAGTCTGAAATATACTTAACCCCTTGTAAAATAGAATCTTTGTACATTAAACTTTTAGAATATCATGATAAAGTCAACATTTTATAAAAAATTATTATTATTTAAAGTATTATATGAAAAAA